>JBBYHO010534115.1:12923-32992 GCA_038382025.1 Adansonia gregorii | reverse complement strand
AATACAGCAATGGGACGTTGAAACTGACCACAAAATGCAAAGATCAAAATATCGAGCCATGAAAGATGGACTTTGACAACTTTGAACCAGGAAAATAATTAAAATACAATAAAAATTAAAAAAATAATATTTATATTATATTAATATATAAATATATTAAAATTTATAAAACATAAATTATTAATATATTAAAATTTATATAAATATATAATATAAAAAATACAAAAATAAATCCATGATATAAATACGGAGTACATGACATAACATTTTTTTAACTGAGTACGTAACATAACCTTTCGGTCCCAGGTCTTTTTTTCCCATAAAACCTTTCTCTCTCTCGTTCTCTCTCTCTCTCTCTCTCTCTCTCTCTCTTACCATTAACTTTCATTTTTATCCCTTTTGGTACCATAAAGAAGCTGAGCAGAACCACAAAAAGCTGTCTCACCTCCTAGCTAATACTAGAAATAAAAAAGGAGTGGAAGAGAGGTGGGGGAGGAAAAAAATTAAGTAGGTAAGAAGAAGGATATACAAAGAAAGAGAAAAACAAAGGAAAAAAAATGGGGAGAGGCAAAGTTGAGTTGAAGAGAATAGAGAACAAAATTAACAGGCAGGTTACGTTTGCAAAAAGAAGAAATGGGTTGCTCAAGAAAGCCTACGAGCTCTCAGTTCTTTGTGATGCTGAGGTTGCTCTTATCATTTTCTCTAACCGTGGCAAGCTCTATGAGTTTTGTAGCAGCTCTAGGTATTATATTGCATATCCTAATTTCTCCTTATACATATATATATATATATATGGCAAAAGAAATGTTCTAATACTATGATTATGTAGTTTGGGTTCTTAGGGTTGTGATTTAAAAAAAAAAAAATTGATTCAAAGATCTGTACTTTTGGGTGACCTAAGCCAGTTTTTGAGAAAGTTTCATAAGGTCAAAGATTTTTGTTTTTCTTCTTCATTTCTTTCCATTGATGTACGGTTTGGGTTATTTTGAACTTTGTTTTTTTTTTTGAAGTACAGCTTCTTAAAACTGTTCTTGAGAGGATCTGTTGTCTTCTTCTTCTGCTTCTTCTTTGGTTGTTGCTTTTCTTTAATTCATTTGATTTCATTGTTTTAGCTCCAAAATATTCTTTGAAAGGTTATTAGAAAAAACAAAGAAATTTTCTTTTCTGTTGAAAGAAATTTATTACAAAAGAAGTTATTCAGATGGATCACTCTATTTAACCTATGGATAATACCCCTTTATAAATTATAAAAATTTTCTCATTTATCTGTGTTCATTTTACCAAAAAAAAATAAAAAATAAAAAAACCCAGTTTCAGAAGAGAATTTGTGTTAATCATAGCATTCGTTAGGTATTTAGGATTGATGGAAAAAGTTAGGGCTTTGGGCTTTGATAAGATGAAGATCAAAGCAGCTGCTTCCTGCAAGATCCCAGTTACGAGTTCTTTAGACAATAAGGTGGCCAAATTAACAGGGTTTTTTTTTTTTTTTACTGTTATGATTTGGTGCCAGAGATTTGATGGTTTTGCAGTGCAATTCTTCTCTCCCTTAGTTCCAAAGCTGCAAACTTGTAGGAAACACTTAGCCATAAGTATTTTTGCCTTAGTTTTCTTCTAGTTGTTCACAAGATTGAAAACAAAGCTTTTCCTTTTTGGAAAATATATATATATACGTATATTAAATTATAATTATAATTAACATTTCTGAAGCACTGGTCAGGGTCAGAAAACTTTTAAGTAATTTGAGCTAATGAAACCCTGAGTCAGCTCTATAGTACACAAGCGAAATGAAAAACATTGAGGAAAAAAGAAAGGCGAAATTTCAATTTACTTTAATGAGCTACGTTTCTTCTTCTTCATCTTCTGGTTTCCTTATCTTTTTATCTTATATATAAACTTTTGTAGGAAGATAAATGGATCTATTTAAGGATGTTGTCTTCCCTTTATTTTGATGTTTCAGAAGGACAACAATTTGTGAAGCCCTAGATGTGAAGCAAAGTTACTATTACTAATAAAAATTTTCTACTATAGTATATTCTTGACAGGATTATTTTTTTTTTTAAAAAAAGCCAAAAATGCTTTAAAGCTTGTATCTAGTTTTCATCTTAGCACTCATATTATCTATAATTAGTAGGTGGAATTGTATTGTGCTTTTATGATGGGAGAGTGCTACATACATTTTTTTAAAAAAATTAATTTTCTAAGAGCAAATAAATTTTATTATGTATTTTAAAATATGATTTTAAAATTTTAAAATACCCTTTAAATCTTATTATGTATTTTTTAAAAATGTATGAAATGTATTCATTTTCCTTAATGATGTTGAAATTCCTTTTTACACATAATTTTGCTATGTATCAACTATCAAATGGACTCAAAGCTTGTTTCTCTACATACTTTTTTCTCATTTTCTGTCCCAAATATGTGTGTATATATGTGTGTTTAGTGATCTTTTCATTTGTTACTGTGTTGATGTCTTGTTAGATAAAAGAATCTGATTTTTTTTTTAATTTTTTGGAAAAGAACAATTTTATATTTAGCCAATCAACTAGCATCTATTATTTTTGTAACTTAAAAGTATGCTGACTGATATACAATTTAATTACTTACATATTAGCATCACTCATGGACAATTTCAACGAAATCTAGATTCTTTTGATTGTTGGACATAGATATGCTTAATTATCTTATAATTTTTCATATATTAGGAGGATTTTATTCTTCATTATTAAATCACATATGTGTTAGACTTAAATACTTTAAGAAAAATAAAGAATTCAGATAAAATTAGATAATTTAACTATTAAGACAGCCCTTAGAGAGACTTGGACTTCACTTTTTGTAGTTATAAGGTATAGATCATTAGAAAAGTTTCCTTTTCTCTTTTCCAATTTCAAGTAACATCCCCTTTCCAGAAAAATAAATATAAGCTATTTTAAGCTAATGATAAGTATATGTGATTACCTTAACTAATGGGAAGCTCTAATTGCATTCTTAAATAAAGTGGCATTCTGCCTGCGGGACTGATCAGTCCGTCTAATAGGAACTTCCATGTTTAAGAGTTTGATTTTGAGATTATCAATTTGGAAAAACTCATTTTCAGGTCATTAAAATGATGAAAAATGATGTTAAAGTGGTAAATGAGAAGGTATTTGACAGCAAATTAGAAGTTGGACTATTTTTTGTGCAGGAATGTGTTGTTTTCTCAAAGTCAATAAACTACAACTCTAGTAAATGTACTTCTGTGGGCAATATCTGTCATTTCCTTAGAAAATATTCACTTCAATTTTGAATAAAATCATTTTCTATTTGAAAAAGAACCCTTTGAAAAAGAACCCTCCTTTGGATCTTGGTTGCTCATTTGAGCACTTTCAAAGAAATATTTCAATGAGCATGTGTATATACAAATATATATATATATATTCATGTAAGTTTGCTGCATGATAGATAAATTACAATATTCAATGAGAAAGAGATTTTGAAATTTATAAATGTAGGAATGATATATAAGAAAAATATGTAACTAAAAGAAAGAAAGTAAAATTATTGGATATTGAAATGAAAGTTGAAACGCAAAAATGTGAAATGAAGATGCTGAAAGAGATGAAGAACAATTTGAACCAACGATGGATAAAATGTCAATGATAATAAGCATAATCGTGCTTGTAAGATTTTAGTATCGTTTGTTAACCGAAGTAGCTTAAGTTTACTCCTTTAGTATTGAAATAAACCTATCATGCATGCCATCTTTCGTTTGGCCGATCATATTACCTGAATGAATATTAGATGCGGATATATTTTACATATATATTTAAATTTTTAAATTTTTTACCCATATTAAGATATGTATTAAATACAAATATAAAATATAAATATTTAACAAAATAAAGAAATGTAGGTTGTCAAGTTAACATGCATTATTTTGGTAAATTAATTGGTTGTTTCATATCATTATTGTTTGGTGCACTAATATTTTGATTATCATCCTTGGTTTTGTTTTTCCTCTCCTTGATTCTTAGCATGATGAAAACACTGGAAAAATACCAGAAGTGCAGTTATAGTACACCTGACAACAGCCGATCAATCAGTGAGACACAGGTACACTCAAAGTTTTCCATGTGAATTTTTGGCACTCAAGATGCAATAGTTTGTACTATATTATTTTATTATTATTATTATTATTATTATTATTACGACTTTGGAACATGCATGTTGTGACACTCAGCTGCATGTCTCGTCTTTCATTCTTTGCTGGATTTCTTTTATTTTTTAAAAATATTGGTCCTTAATATATGTTTCATAAAAATATAAAATTATAATTTTTTAAATATATATATTTATATCAGATACAAATTTATTTGCGATATTTATTTTAAAGTCCAGATAACATAATTTTCGTCGAATATCAGTCACTTTAATAATCTGGGATTTTCTTTGGGTTTTTTTGTCGGTGAACCAACTATAACTTTGATAATATTTATTGTCTGTCTGTCACAAGCAGAGCAGTTATCAGGAATATTTGAAGCTGAAAGCAAGAGTTGAGGTCCTACAGCGCTCCCAGAGGTAAAATGTACTATGTTATCACAATTCATTGGTTCGTAAATTTAGGGCTTACAACAAGGTCAAGTTGAATTTATGGCCTCAAAAAATCATTGTTTGAATTAATGATGCAGAAACCTTCTTGGTGAAGACCTGGGTCCGTTGAACTCAAAGGAGCTTGAGCAGCTGGAACACCAACTGGAGACATCCTTGAGGCAAATAAGATCAACAAAGGTAACAGAAATCATTTTCTATATCAAATAATATATTCAAAATGAATGCATGCATTCATATTTTAATTCAAAGCATTCAATGATTTTCCATCTCTAGAAATTAATTCAAACTAAATTTATCAGCTTAGATACAAAAAATTAATAACCCTAAATAACCCTTACTAGAAAGACTCGTTAAGAGTTCGATCAGATGCTATGACAAGGACTCAATAAGCAGAATGTTTTCTAATTATCTAAGGCTGCTGAAATGTTGGTGCAAGACTTTGAAATGATGTAATAGTTAGATCGTAATTTGTATGCATGTAGTGTTTTGTTTTGTTTTGATTTTGAGTGTAAGTAATGAAAATATAAACACAGTACAAATTATGATCCGTGATTAAATGTGCCGTGGCTGTGTATCAATTGTATTTGAACGTATCGTTAAAAAGAAACCAACTTCAATCAATCGAAAGAGCTTTCTATTTGGTAAAGTTATTAAAGCAAAATACAAAATGTGGTTTTGGCCAACTGCGTCGACCAGCCAAAGATGGAGTGTCATTTGCCATGGTTATTTTCTCCATGCTTAAATGTTTTGTTTCATGATATTCTTATCGTTCTTCTAAATGCTTTGCAGACTCAAGCCATGCTGGATCAGCTCAGTGATCTGCAAAACAGGGTATTAATTTATTTTCTATGTTACTCAAATTAGGATGAGTTTGGATACGAGTATATATATAGTACATTTAATTTTTTTTAAAATTTTTTTTTATATATTTAAAGAATTATACCTTCATATATATATATATATATAAATATACGACGGACACGAATATTTTGAGAAAATAAAAATTCCGGCAGTTATGTTATTACTATGGTTCTCTATTTATATGCTTTTGATTAATTTTTGTCCTCATTTCTGGTACAGGAACAAATGCTAGTTGAAGCCAACAAATCCTTGAGAAGGAAGGTATCATTTCTCAGCGTCTGCTGAATTTTATTTCTCAGTATTTTCTTTTTCCCAATTTCTGTCTGTAAGCAAAAAGGGTCTGGTCAACATTATTGATTTTTCCAATTTCCGTTTATAAAAACGTCGCTAATTGTTGGAACGCCGTTAAAGATATCTACTCTGCAGTTTATGACCCTTTTTTTCATTGATTTATTTATAACTAAAGACCTCATTTTTTTTTTCTGACCAATTATGTTTACATTAGTTGGAGGAATTTAGCACACAAGTTCCTCAAGGACTAGCATGGGAAAACAGTGGAGGAGGGCCAAGCATTTCATACAATCGCCTCCCAGCTCAACCAGAGGGATTTTTCCAGCCTCTAGGAGTCAATTCCTCTCCACAAATTGGGTACCCTTTCTTTCAAACCACTTCGTTTCACCTATTAACTTGTACCACTTAACCTAGCTAGTACACACTGTTTTCTGATTTGTTTAATATTAAAATGTATATTAATCTAAACTCTATTTGCATGGAGCAAGTTAACCCAATGAACTAACGTTGCTGCAAAAAATGCTGATATGACTTAGTTGACTAATAACAAGCCGTCACATGTCAAGATTTTTTCAAAAAAATGTTTTATTTGATACGAGCTGACTTAGTATTAGTCAATCACGCCAGTAACATTTCATATAATATTTTTAGTCTATTGAAGTAATCCGCACATGAAATACAAATTTAGATATTTGATTGTGATTTTCATTTTTAAAAATACGGAATCATTAAAATATATATAATTCAGGGATATTAACTCTTTGTTCAGTCAACTAATGTAGAAAGTTTTTGCTTTTGTTGCAGATACAACGGTGTTGTTTCAGATGAAATGAATGTTGCAGAGCATAACCAAAATGTGAGTGGATTCTTCACAGGATGGATGCTTTGACTCTTAAAACCCTACATATATATATATATATATATATATATTGGTGATTTACTGGTAGAAATATCTACCAGCTACTATTGTTGCATGCTTTTATTTTTTTCTTTCCTTTTCGAGCTGCTTTCATCTGTTTTTACGCAACTTGTAATTATAATGTTTTTATGACAGACAATAAACATAGCACGTATATGATTGTGACTTCTAATGACTTAAATGACTGCTGTTTCCCTATATATCAATAGGGTTAAAATGTAAATTGATCTTTAAATTATATATATTTAGGTACTTAAATTTGTATTACGTCATCAAGTTAATGAATCAATGTCATTACATAAATAATGGTAAGGTCTTGTTGAGTAATGCTAAATTGTCATGTACCAAATAAAAATTGTAAGTGTTTGGTCAATTTCAGAATTTTCATGTTAACATTTTTTTAAAAAAATTAATTAAAAATTTAAAAAATAATAATTTTTTTAAAAATGTTAGGGTGACATTGTTGACATGTAAAAATTACTAAATTTGGAATTTTTGTTGGACAAAAAAAAAGATACATCATCACACTGTTAAGCAATAGATTTTATATTTATAATTTAAAATAATTATAAAATTTTATTTTTTATATTTATAATTTAATTTAAATGAAAATAATAATTGAAGTTATCCCAAATTATTAAAATTCTTACTAAACCAATCCAATACTATAAAACTTATCGGATTTAACAAGCTACTCCGTCATGATAAGGTTCGGTCATGATCAGGTTCAATCACTATCAACAATATAATTTGCAGTACTTTTGATATAAGAAAATTGGGTTTTATTTTTCCTTAAAATAGTTGTATTTCAAGATTTATAAAAAAAAAAAAGGAAATTGAATGGAGAGCCCAAAATGGATTACTCCATCGTCAAAGCCAAGGAACCACGAACATATCTGCACCATCTTCATCCAGAGATCAAGATCCGTCTCTTATTTCCAATTTTCTTGTATAATTATTATCCTTTCTAGGATTTCTTGATTAATTTTCCGTCCAAAATGTTCAGATTCTGTTTTTATTTTCTTATTTAAAAAAATTGTTTTCCTAAGGATGAGTTATTATATATATATATATGTATAGTAGCTTACAAGTATGTTTTGATTGAAACTTGAAAATAGATGGTATGCTGTTATTTTTAATATGTGAATATCAACCATTGAAAAGGGATGGATTTAATGAAATAGTCGAAAACGTCTTGTAAAATTTTTCCTTTTTATACCACGTCTCAAGCATACGTGAATGGGGGAAACCAGCCTGCCTAGGGTATAATCTTCCATTTAAATTTTGGCAAGTGGAAGGAAAAAACTGAACATTAAATTCCCATACTCAACGTGTCTGACTTTTAAATTTTCAATTTACTTTGAAAATCAGGGCGAATTTTCAGTCAACAAAAACAAGGCTTAATTCCCTTAACTTATTGCATTATTGAGGCGTTTCGCTTGGGTGGGGTTGGTAAGCAATGCGTTGGCATGCGCAAGCAAATTGCTGTTTCTCATAGCGTTTCCCTGCATCTTTCCACTAGGCAGATGCCTTTGAAGCAGGAGGTGACTCGCACATCCAATTTTTACGCACATGATTCCATTGGAGCCTTGGAGGTCCAGAGCCAAGTGCTGCCCTGCCAAGGTTGCTGCTTTCCAACTTCACTGGCCAAGACCATGTTGGGAGACAATGATTTTATATCGATTAGCTAATAATTTTATATCGATTAGCTAAAGATATAGATCATAGATTTATAAAGCAAGATTATTCTTCTTTTATTAAGATGTCTTTCTTCATAGGACAAAATCGAAGACAGTTTGTGCACTGCTTCAAAACAAATAATACGTAATAACAAGCGCAGTTTGACAATACTTGCACCAACAACTCTTATTGCAGCCACGTTCGGTTCCGTTTTCATGACGGACAGACTTTTCTGACGTTCAGCCTTAACCGTTTAGTGTCTATTGTCTTTTAAAGTTGCTGGACTGTTGTATGAGTGGATCAAATATATTTGCATGTAGCGATTTAACGTGATAAAATAAAAATTGGGTCGACAAGTTCTACTCAACTTATTTAATTTATTATTGTCAAAAAAAGGGAATAGTAAAAATAAAAAAGGTTGAAATATTTGTTAGCCATAATTAAGACAAGTTGCCAACTTTTAGCTCCACAAATTTCTCCCCTTTTTTTACCATGTGTAGAATGAATCATGACCGGCCCTTTTCTACTCATTATAGCTCCCTACTATTAACTCTCTCTTATTCATTTCATGCATTTTCCCTTTAACTTTCAAATTCGAATGATCATTTCCCTCTTCCAATCTCTTCTATCAAACTGTTACAGAGAAGATTAGGAAAGACAGCAAAGCAAAGAAAAGATTTTCACCCCAAAGAAAAAAGTTTAAAACAATGTGCACGCCATGGACATTGACAAGGTTTGTTAGATGGAGAGTAAGGGACTTGGCTTCATGTTTCTTGGCTTGCAGATTCCCTGTAGGTAAAACTTATTGACATAAACTGATTACCTGCTTTTACCATTTTTTTCTATAGCTTTTTTTGATCTTTTTTTTTTTAATCACTCCACATAAGATTTTTAGAGAATAATTGCTTGTTGTGAGTTGGAATCTTTGATTTGATCGCTATTTTGGGGTTCAATTCTTTTCGTCTTTGATATTCACCATGATAGCGTATTCGTTACTCCATGATCATAATTTAAATCCCCAATCTTGATGATCACAAAAGATCATTAAATTGCCAATTTTTTTTATTGTATTTGTTCAATTGCAGAAGAACCAGAGAGAAATCTCTCTTCACCGCCCCAACGTCCAGTGGGAAACATTGTTTTCGAAACGAAGGATGACACCAGAGATATGAAGAGTAACAAAAGACGGTCGCGGCGGAACAGATGCGACAAAGATAGACAGCTAAACCTGACTACTCCAACAGTCTCGAAGAACACTAGTTCGGTAGAAAATGGAAGCGAAAACTCAAGCCGGCCTTGTTTTTCCGATGATGAATATATAGTCTTCTGCTTTAGAGAAGATGGAGCTTTTGATGTTGTGAAAGACAATATTAATAATAATTGCAAATCAGAAGAATCCAATCAATCAAGCGGAAGTTCATGGCCTGTTAAGCGAAAGGTTAACTATGCATTGCAACTCTTCTTTATGCTCTTCCTTTTGGCTATTAGTTTCTCCACGCTAAACAATTTGGTTTGGGAGCAGCTTAATTGTGCAGAGGATTCAGAAAGAGATAAGCAGAGCAGTGACGATGGAAGATCAAATGAACATGGAAATGAGGGAGAGATCCATGCTGCTAAGGAGGTGAGGCTATATTTTATGTTGAATTATCTGTTTATGATTATTGGGACTTTTTTTGCAACTTAAAATCTAGTAGATAATTTAATTTAATAGAACAGTGACAGAAGCTAAAACAGTAGCTTGTGAAATTTAGCATAGTTTAATGCCTGTAGAACTCCAATGTCATTTTGTCTGTTACATAGCAATGAGACTTTTGTCTTCGAAGAAAACTTCAAGGTGGCATTTTGCCTATATTATTGGAATCAAAGATGAATATCAAATATGGATATGCTAAATTTTTTTAAACTTTTTTATCTTTTGCGGATCATATGAAAACCAATCTTTGAATATGTGTTGGATATGAATGTTTAAAAAAAAAAAGTAAAGAGTTCGGATTATATAATATTTCGTTTTACATTTAGGTTGACGGAGAAAGGAGCAGCATCTGGTGGGAGGTAGAGTTGGCTTCAGGTAGCTTAAGGAGAAGACATCAGGTAGAGGAAACACCAAACTGCGGGACGGTTTCAGTTGAATCAAGTGAGTCTAATCAATCTGATGGCAGCACTGGGTCCTTTGCCTTTCCTGTGTAAGTGCAGCAGAACTTGGTTTAATTGATTGTAATTGAATAGTTTATGTTCCTAAAACATAGTTCTAGACCACGATGCGGCCATTACACCACGTAATGGATGCATTTTGGAGAACTATCGAAGCTTATGATTTGATTGCTTTTGGTGAATACTGTTGCAGACTGGGATGGGAATGGATGGGAAGTCCAGTGCAAATGCCAAAATCAGAGGGCATGAACTCAAGGAAGAACAAGTCGCTCTCTGTGCGTTTTCACTGTTTTAGATTCTGATTTCTTTTTTCAGCCAGAACATTTTATGAAGATACAAGTATTTATGTTTATTGTTTATTATTCTTTTACAAATAACGAAGTATACTATGTTATCCGGATTCTAATGTCAAATATATGTCAGATACAAATCACTTAAACTTTTAAATGTCTTTTTTCTATAGTTAGAGAATAATTATGGGCATATCTTTTTCATATACAGAGAGAATAATACTGTTATACTCGTATCGAAATATATATCAAATACAGACATTGAATAAGAATATTTAAAAAAAAAAATTAAAGTTCAAATAAGAAATATTGGCTGAGTTAGGCTACCCAAATAACTAGTCGCTTGTTGTCAATCTACCATTCTCAAACTTGGCTTTTCTCATTCAAAAGAAAATGGCTGATTGAACTGGACTTTCTTCTAATTTAGCAGCACAAACTGCTGGCTCCTTGTAAGACCTGGGTTTGATCCTGTTTAGTTATTTAATACTGTCACCTCCACTTGTAGAATTGAAAAGCTTTAGCGACAATGTGTGAGATATTATTTCCAAAATTGAAAAAAAAAATTAACACAAATGTGGTGATGAAGTGAAAACAAAATCTCTTTGCAAGTAGAAAGATGAGAGAAATGAAGCTTTAATTTACAATAGAACTTGCACTAAGAGCAGCCATATGAAGAGGCAGTCATAGTAGTTATTTAACATGCCTTGCGCACCATTTAACGAGAACAATACTGTAATCGTTGATTGCAGTCAGAAAAAAAAAAAAAAAGGGGGTGAAGGGTGAGACGAGATACAGTAAATTAATGCTACAGTATAAACCCAATAATGCCAATACATCAATAAGCTCGTGTGAAATGCTCAAGCTTAAGGAAATCCTTATATTGCTTTCTTCTGCACCTTTGGATTTGAAAAGAAATGATCGAAGGGATAACCTCGCATTGGCTGTAGCAGCAAGGGATTCTTCATCTTGCTTCTCTTTGGCAGCAGCGAGAGCGACGACATATGCTTGCCTTGCTACTTCCATTTTCTGCACCTCATTGTCATCTACATCATCCTGTTTATAGCAAAAGCTAATGTTTCATGACTAGACAAAACAAAATATGAATCCACACTTAAGGGGCTTTAAGGTGATTATCTTTGTCACAACAAAGCAATAATAGCCCTTAAAATTAGGATTCTTTCTAGCGACTTCTTATGTCAAATCCGAAAGAATATAACAGCCATGAATAGGGGAAAAAAGTTTATGAGAAACAAAGCCCTTACAAATGCTATTACCGAGTAATGCACAACAGCAGATACTTGGAAATTTATTCTCTTCTACCATGTATAACAATTTGATATGTTCAAACGGTGCAATTTAAAAATAAAAGCTACGAAAACTCAAATTTAAATAAGTTTGTTTTATCCCCTCATCGCCTAGTTACTAAGTGTGATCTCATTAAAGAGATAAGTATTGAAGGATAGTTGAATAACTTCAACCTCTGCGCTATCAGATAAGTTTGATTGCCGTGTAATTTTTACCCGCCTAGAATTTCAGATCAAGTGGAGCATCGACCAAGGCCTATATAAAGAGATAACTTCAACACTTATGAGGAATGAGCTATTAGAATTTTCTCATTCCCTTTCCGTTATTCATTCACAACACCTTTTACAGACATAAGCATCAGAGTATCCCCCGCAGTCCACCTCTAAGGCTCTCTTATCTTTACTGTTTTGCAGGATCCCTCACAGCATCCCCATTATTGCATCAACAAGGTTGATTAGGCATAGGATAGTGAGCTTACTATGTAAGGGAGACAATCCAAATGATATGGTGCTACATCGTAATCTTCAGCACATGCAGTGGGATTATTCTTTGTCAAACCATTTAAAAGCAGCATAAATGATGAAACTCTCCTTGCGTGGAGTCTATGTCATCTTGCAGCTTCTCCAACTCTTGGTTGGATGTAACTGCTTCCCATTGTGTCTTTTCCAAGGCAGCCTGCTTGTCTGCTAGTTTGATCTAAAAGAAAAGCATATATATCAATAACAATAAGGGAATAAGAATTAGTTCACAATGGATACATTTTATATACACATCTCTGTTCAGTAGTCAAATGACTCACAGATAAATAGAAATCATAAAATGGAAAATGAGAAACAGATATACAACCTTATATAATGGATGATACTGCTTCTTTTTTTAAAAAAAGAAAAAAAATCAACATTTTTAATGATACTCATTTTAAACAACCAATTAAGC
Source organism: Adansonia gregorii (assembly GCA_038382025.1). Classification (NCBI taxonomy): domain Eukaryota; kingdom Viridiplantae; phylum Streptophyta; class Magnoliopsida; order Malvales; family Malvaceae; genus Adansonia; species Adansonia gregorii. The sequence continues at coordinate 19,966 of JBBYHO010534115.1, read as the reverse complement.
AGACAATAACTACAAAATCATTCAATATCTTCCGGCAATATGGTTAATTCTCGCAGTTGTAGCTGCTTTTTCTATGTCATTTATGCAATAATTTCTCATCCAAACTTCATCCAAGGGAAATATAAGTCTTACAACAAATAATATCAACCCACATAAGCTCCAATTTTATATTCCTATAGAAACCTTGTTGCCTCCCATCAAAGTTTCAATCATTAATATTCAGAAGGTAATTACGATGCACTAAATATTATCTGAAATTATATTTAAAAGAAAAAAAGAAATCAATATTTCTAGCAGAAAGACATGACAAATGTATACCTCGGCATCAGAGAACTGCAGCTGAATAGACTTGATTATAGAGTCCTTTTCTGCAACATGTCGCATCAATTTATCAAGTTCTGTATGAACATCATTAATTTGGTTCTTTGACATCTCTGCTGATTGCAGAAGCTCCTCTTTCTCCACTAACTTTTTTTTGCAGATCCTCCAATTGTGCCCTCAGTGCAACTAACTCCTCATTTTCTTTCTCCGCTAGCAAATCCCTAGAAGAAAAGATCGAGTAATTGTCACCATTTTGGTTATTATTACCATTCTTTTCCTACTTGATCCTTTTTCACTTTCGTTGTAATAGATCGAGTTGCATTCCTTCCTTCTACATCAGTAACCTTCATGAATGAAAAGAACAGAATTATGCATTCATGTAATTTTTTTTCCCCCTAAAATCATCTTAGAAAAGAAAAGCTATTGCCTATTAGACTAGATCTAGGAATACGACCAAAATTTTGATTGTAAATAGAGTTGCATATTAAAAATCATTAAAGCTTAGCTTAGTTGGTTCTAGCATCCAGTAACTCTGAATTTAAATCCTAGTATGTGTAAACCTTTTCTTATCCCTAAGTTACTGCCTCCTTTGTAGGAAAAAAAAATCGTGAAAAATTGTAATTGAAACATATTAAACACTGGATATTTCATAGCCCATCCGTGGTTAAAATCTATCACCGATACAGTTCTTTCTTTCTTTTATTTTTTATTTTTTTTTACTACTTATTTTACATCTTTGCTCTCCAGGTCCAGGCAAACATCTACCATAGAGTCAATTATGCCTACCATAATAAGATCACAACGTCAATTCAACAACACCAACAATTGCTAACCAAACAGAAAGAAAACGATTATTTAGAGTAGTCAACACAATATCAGTGACTAAAAAAAACTAGATTTAGCAACATAGCAGGTCAAATGAGGCAACGTATTATAATAACCAAAAAAAATCATTTTCCATTGCTATACTAATGCGGTAACTAGGCATAAGAAAGGAGATATGCATTCAAATATTTATAATTTCCACTTAAATATATATAAAAATATAAAGATTTATATTATAACAACGCGCCACATCAATTTTTTTTTTTTAATTCTTACTAATAAATGTTACTTCTGATGAAGCAGCAAGCTTTGGTTAATTTACTAATAGTATAAGCCTATAGCCTATAAGGATTTATAGGAAAAGTAATACATAATTCCACAAATTTTCCAGTAAACTCAACAAATTAAATTGAAACGAGGAAAGATTTATGCATTATACATTATATGTAAGAACTTAATTTTCGAGATAAATATTCCCTCGAGGGCTTCTTGGTACATATGATCGACCCACGCCTTGTAAATGAACTGTGTGCTTTACGCTCCTGATTAAATCAAAGTTTACGAAATAACAAAAAAAAAAAAAAAGAGTAAATTTAAGTAGAGAGAGAGAGAGAGAGAGAGAGGGAGGGGGAAGATTACGATGAGGGACTGAAAGAGAGGAATCATATCGACGAGATCCTTGTAGAGGAGGCGATCCACATTGCCGGGTGCGGAGGAAGCAGAATCTTCGTCTTCGCAAAACCCAAAAATCTTGGTTTCTTTTGTTTTTGATTTTTCTTTTTTTTTTGTTTTTAATTTTTATTTGGTCGTGCTTCTTTTTCTTCCACATGATTGCCTTCATTTCTCCCCCACCACGCCGAGGCCCGGAGAGATCCGAATCCCAAACCGCCGCCACTCGATTCACTTCTGTAACTTGGTGTTGTCAGTGAAGATGGAGATGGCGTCGGTTCGGAGCACGACCGGCTATTGCTTCTCGCCTTCGTCGGATCCATCATTGCCGCCTCTTTTGTGCTTTCGTCTATGATCCTGTTTTTCTTTCTTTCTTTCTTTCTTTCTTTCTTTTATGAAATTATAAAAAAAAAAAAAAAGAATTCAACATGTTAATTCATCAAATGAACGAACAAGGGAAAAAAAATCGAAAATGAAATGAAATCAATCAACAAACCCTATCTTATGCCCAACAACGCCATGCATGATCCCTGTATTCTCATATGTCTGGCAAAATGAACGTAGTTTTTAAAGTTGGCAGAGAAGGGGATGGTTCAACTCAAAAAGCAACAGGAGGAAGGCAAGAAAAAGGTGGAAAAAATTTTCAACCCCAAATGCTTCATTAAGAGTTACAAATTCCTTTTCATAAATTTCATCTTCCTTTGCTTCTTACTTACAAATTATTTTTCTCATATAATAATATACCAACCACTAATTTCTTGTTTACAGCGAATTTTTCAAAATTTCCCCAATTTCACATAATTAAAAAAAATATATATTTTTATTTATTTTAATCGATTCAATCATAACATAAAATTTGTTGTGTACGAAAAAATTTATTATTTAAAATTATAAATTTTATATAATTTAAAATTATAATTAATTAGTTATCCTATTACTATTATAAATAATATATTTTCATTTACGTAAGATTAATACAAACGGTAAGAAGGGAACCAAAAGATTTTTTTTTCTGTATTTTTGTAATTTATGTGCATTCGCATTTTTACACATTTTTGCAGAAATTAAACACTTTTTATAATGGTAGTAGCAAGGCCAGTAATTACGTAAGCGCTAACAAATTGAGCGGACATCAATTAATTGTGTAAAATTATAAAAAAAAGAAAGAAAGAAAGAATATTTCAGTTATTCAATAAATAAGTAGAAGTGTTCATTCGATTTGAGTTATGATTAAATATAATTTTTTTATTATTTATTTAAATACGATTTGATTTAAAATTTAAGCTTAAATTTTGTTGATTTATTTATATTTATAATTAAATAATTTAAATTCGTTAATAATATTTTTTTTAAATATAAAAATATTATTTTTATTTAATGTTTAATAATTTTATTTTTTATTGAGCTTTAAAATATAAATAATTAAATATATTTTAAATACTTACATTATAATATATACTTGTTGTTTATATAAACTAAGTTATATTATATATAAAGATAAAAATAATATATATTCATACGATGAAAAATGAATTGAATCAAACTAGAGCCATAAATATTGAAACCAAAGAATGACATGTATTTTAAACAGATTTTACGTTTTACCCTAACTCATTTCTTGGGTATATGATACTTTATTCAAAATTCACAAATATTTAATAAATCTTTGGATTTAAACGGATCAGACATTCCATGTACATGTCCATAAACAAGTTAGGATTTGAGTCACTAATCAAAATAATTGTATTGTTTTAATAGTTATTTTATCTTCCCTTAGGATATGAATGGCACAAATTTTAAATTATTCAGTAACCCATGATTTTTCAAAATTTTAATAAATTATTAAGTAATTTATATATTTCAAATTGTATTCTTTAATCTTTGAAATTGCATGTTTCTTCTTTGCAATAAAGCCCTTATGTATCATTCAAGTTCCTTGCATTCTTTTTCCTCGTTTGATTGTCTAGAAGAGATAGACAAGACTTCTCCAATATTTAGGTATTCGTTCCGGCAATCAATCTAATAAATTTTGGGTTTTCTACGACTTGGTGTTTTAGTTGGTGAGCTCAAAAGAGCTAATGGTGACAAACGCGGAAAGAGATCAGAAAAGCGTCAAAGTTAAAGAGTTTCGGAATGTGCTTGGAGTGCCTACTTGGGATTTCCAAGGGAGTCCAAAAGAACGTAAAATAGAGTGTCAATTCATCCGAAAAAGCTTATTTGAGTCAATATTTACTTCCCTTTATTTACTTAATTGTTCAATGCTTATGAATTTAACTGGTATAAGTTTGCATGGATCCTCATTGATGAATTCATGAACCTTTTAATTTTGTTGTTTGATGTTGATATACTCTTTTTGATTACTATTTTTGAGTATGTCATGGTTTCAAAATACTACTGAACACCAATATAGTCGTAGTGATTTTCTGAGGCGAAGATTGTTAGGCATTGAAGCTATCTATACACTACCAACTATATATCAGATGTGCCTAGCTATTTATTTCCATAAATTTGATTACTGTTTTTGACAATGTCATGGTTTCAAAATACTACTGAACACCAACATAGTTGTGGTGATTTTCTGAGGCAAACATTGTTAAGTATTGAGGCTATCTACGTTGTACTAACTGTATATCAGATTTGCCATACATTCATTATCATAAATCTAAAATGTATAATTAACTGATCATCAGTAAAATAATTTGTTTGTAGAATACTGTATTTTTAATTTCAGCAATTAGAGATCAAACTTAAACAGCCTCAAATTTCAAGCGAGTATAATTACTAATCAACAGCGTACTAGATTATTGGTAGACTGCTGAACTTTATTTCTAATGATTAAAGAACAAATCTAGACAACCGCAAATATATATATAAACAAAATAGCTGTGATTGGTAGAAAAGGAAAATTGAAGCTTTCCTATAGTTCACTGACAATGTTAAAGTGTCAGAAGTTGAAACTTGATTGGTCACATTCGTTCACATAAAAGAATTGACGAACTCTTTCCAGATTCCAGAATAATTGCAGTGAATAATCACGATAACATGTCGCAATCGAAAACTTATCCGTGCGCACAGTTTAATCCGTGCCCTCGAGTCTATGCTGCTGAGATGAGAGCATCTTATTTAAGGTAAAAGATGAATATAGAAGTTGGCAGACAAAAGGGAGATCGTAGAGTGAAGAACAACGGAACTAAAGGATTTCATGGCTTAGAAGAATCCAATACAAGGGGGGCATCATTTACTGCAAGTCCTCGGCCGATAGATGAGAACCTAGAAAAACTCTCAGCTAAGGATAATGTAATCCATTTCCAATGAAATTGAACAGGACTTTCAGAAGTATGTAGAGCAAACAAAGTGCTCTTGAGAACTTAATAAAGGAAATGGAAGAGAAAGAGATTATCATTTACTTGATAAGTTCAGTCATAAGGCGATACCTGGGATCTATACGTTATCTGAATGTAGTAGGATGTATGTTAAATATGGGTATGTGTTCGACAGAGATATTTTCTTTTAAAGCAAATTGCAATTTGTCTAGGATTTAGATTCCACGGGCTGAGAAAGCATGTTGGAGTAGATCCTCCATAGGACTGTGTGCTTAGCTGCTATCATGGGGTTTGCTTCGTGCTGAGAAACCAACCAGATGTGAAACTTTAAGTACCTAGTTTATGCTCAATACTTCTTTAAACCGAAAAGCTTCAGACAGAAATGAGTCAATTAGTCGATCTTCACCCTAAAACGTGGCTTCAGGATTAATCATCTCTATTGGTAATGAGTTAATTAACATGTTGCTCAAGTGGTTCCACCATGAAACCTATCGCCTATGAAGGATTTAAATCACAGCGTTTTTTATTGCATTGAATTTACCACGGCTATGGATGCAACGAACGGTTGTGGATATAATGAATATCAATAACGAAAGAGTTGAAACTATAAAATAATGGCAGTAACATTAAATCTCTAGGCCTATGACATACCGAAACTCCCTCTCCACCTACCTCTTTTTCTCAGGAGAAGAAAAGAAATCCCAATTCATAGAGAAGACAATATTGGTCATTGGTGACAGATATTTGAAGAAGAGTTTCAAGAACAGTCTATAAAACATGTTACATTTCAGGTTTTCATATCCCATTGTCTGCCACAACGTCCAAGGAGAAAAAACTAATCTCGTTTACTGGATTGCTTATGCTTTTGTTCGGTATTCAAGTATTATTGACAATGATGACCTTGTATTCGAAATAATGATTGAAACCTTAATGAAACGCTTTTTTTTACTGTGATTTTCAAGCTTTTTCAATTGGGTGAGAGGTTGATAAACTGTTAAAACTCCAAGGTGAAGTTGAACCATGGTTTTTGTTCTAGGTTAAAAACTACAAATATTCCTGAATTTCATCAAACATGATTCTTGAATTGGCCTTAACGGTGGCTAAGGTGAATAGTGGTAACAGCTACGGAATAAGAACTATTTTCTTGAGTCTTGATGAAAGATTTAGCCAATGTACTATGCTATTCGGATTCGGAGTTGTGTCTCGAATAGAGGTATGTGTTTAACATGGCTGTGCTATTTTTTTAAAGTTTTTTTCATATATTTAGAAAATTATACTTGTACTCATGTCTTGATATGTATTGGTCGGATACGGGTATTTTAAGGAAATGAACAATCCAAGTAATCTAGCTATTGTGTGTATGTTGGCATCCCTGGCTATGTTCTTTGTGTTATTTTAGCAGCTGGAGATTATTAGGATTAATGGTAATTACTTCATCTGCAACCGGTAACCTTGGGTTTATTCTTGATTGCCCCTGCATCGACTTTCAATATGTAATAAAAATTCAGGAAAGAATTTCTTGGTGCTTACATTAAAATGTTCATATTTTAATCAATTTGAGCACATCTGCAGTTTGAAATTGAAGATTGGTTTCATTGAATCATATCGAAACAACCATCTGTGGCTGAATCAATTGATGACAACAATAGCCATGTAAGTGAGGTCTCTCCCCATTGTCAAAGCGTTTGTATTCATGAGTATACTTTGCAACTATGTTATATGCATTCAGGTGAATATCGAATATGATTATGCAATAGACACGAGTATTTTCAATATCGTTTTTAAAGTTTTTTTTTTCATAAATTTGAAAGATTATTCCCACATTCATTTCCTAATATATGTCGAACACCAATGACTGAAACATATACTTTATGAAAAACAAGTAGTCCGGGTAGGATCCAAATA
>JBBYHO010534115.1:0-12823 GCA_038382025.1 Adansonia gregorii | reverse complement strand
GTTTTAAAGGATATTCATGCTAAAACAAAGTACAAGACAGTTAGGTTTTCATCATTGGTCCTCTAGAATCCGGAGTTGGCTTAAGATTAAGTGGCAGTCCAGCTTGATTTTGATCGAAATCGACATCAACAAAAACGTGCATAGCAAGGGTTGTCATAGTCGCTTGATTGATGCTTATGGCATTCCTTATGCAGTTGACTTTGCTAAAATTTCCACTTCTGCTTCTTTCACTTTCATGCATATGCAATTTACTGCTTTTCTTCCTACATGTTCCGGCTATGATACAGCAATCTTGTCCCCTTTGACAACCAAACCAATGCCGGCTCTTCATTTTCAGAGACTTTATCCACATTGGATTATTACAAACACAATTTAGTTGAAATCTAAAATGCTGATTTCATGTTGAGCAAATGGTATGGTTCTTAAAAGTGGGTTTAGTTTAGTTAACTTATTTAACCACTCATAAAAAATAATATTTAAAAAATTTAAAATTTTAATCTTAATATTTATAATTTATTTTTTTAATCTCAGTATTACAATTTTGTTTATACTAAAAGGAAATGCTATGGTTCTTGGACCAAGCTAGGTTGAGCATGGCCAGGCAAAATCAAGGATCCTTGATGTAGACATAAAAATCATGTACTGTCAAATCAGCAGTGCATTAATCACGACTGGGCAGGAGTAATTCGTTTCCTTTGTCAATAATTGTTTCCTTGAGGGACCATTTGACCTCTATTATATGGCCCTCCCACTGCAGACAGGCTGCTAGAAATTCTCATAGTTTTCCAGCTGCAAATCTGTACCGTAACATCATCATGATCCATTATCAAATTCCAAAAAAATTTAGGGCCATTTCCCAGTCTGATGGCAAGCAATCCATCTGTGTAAGAAATCAAACCTGAGACCTAGGGTCTTTTGCACCAGATTACACTAATTTTCAACTATTACTGAAGGGTAGCGACTCGATCGCGTGACCTGTCCAGGTAACCCAATGGTTGTTTAACTAATTTGTGGTAACCATATAGACTGTTAAAATTCTTAATTGCTGACGCCATTTGGCCGCCATGATTGGCTCACCAATTGCACACATCAAAATCAGTGCTAGAAAGTTGAGGGCCACTGGCCGAAGACCACACTGCAAGGAGTCAAGGACCACCTGCTCCATGTGCCAAACTTGCTGTGCCAATCTTCAGTCGCGATCCATGCCACATTGTCCCCTAGGCCATGCCGGGGCAAAAATCTTGGGCACACCATGGTCCATTGTCAGTGGGTCTTTAAATGATCCTTCCGTTGGCTATCAAAGGCAATAAGATGGGCAAAACCATAAGCCTCATAGGTCACATCTGGCCTAAAGGTCTCGTTAGCTAGCCGTGCCCATCCAGGCATGGTGCATTGGACCATCATTCGGCCAGCCATCTCTGTCAGTCTTTCAATTGGCAGATTAGTGAGATAATTGGCCAATGAATTGGCTATTATTTCACCTTGAGTCCTTCGCCCAATAATAGCAAATTCAAAAAATAAACAATTAACAAAATGGAATACTAAACAAAATCCTGATGAAAACAAAGAGCGATCCAGTGGATAGTATTGTCATGGATTCAAAATACTGTTGCAAGTGGTCGCGCTTATTTGGGTTGCGGAGGGATTGGAGTGTAGACTCTGGATCTTGTTTGGAGAATTTTGGCAGAGTCCTTGTCACCAAATAGGCTAGAACTTTGATTGATCGGTGCTTTCAGCTTCTGACATCTCTGGGTTCATCCAACGCAACATCATATCACACAGACAGTCACAGTCTCACAGACATAGAGAAAGAGAGAGAGAGAGAGAGAGAGAGAGAGATGCGCTTTAACAGCGGCAGGAGAGGCTCTATCCTAGCAAGGACCACCATTCACCATGACTGCAACCAGCACAAAGCTTCGATCTGTTCTTTTCAGCTATGAGACGAGATTTTATAAAGTATATATACCTTTGCTGCTCTCCTTCAGGTTAGTCTGTTAGCCTCAGCGATTTAAATTACACATTTTCATGATGATCATTGTGATTTATTTTATTTTATTTTATTTTGTATAACTAATAAACATAGTAATTATAATACTTTTTAAAATTATTTATAATTTTTTAAAAAATATTTTTAAGTTGTAAATTAAAATTATATACATATTTATGGATTACATCATTTATGTCTCAATTATTTAATTTACGATCACTTTTTCTTGAAATAAATTATGCAGGAATCCTAAAGAGAGAAATGGGTTTGCAACTCGATTGTATGAGTAAATAAGAACATACAAACGAAGAATCATTAATGAATTATTAGAGTACGATTAAGTTAGATCAATTGTGTGTCGATTTAGCATTGGTAATTTTTAGCTGGAAACTTTGACCGACCACCAACCCTGTTAGCAGCAGCATTTGGCTAAACTAGAAGGACAGTATAGGACCAGGACCAGGGCGACTAGAACCAGAAGCAGAAGTAGGAGCAGCCAGTGGTGGTCCAGCCCTCGTGCCTTGACCCATCCTAATAACCAAGTTGATGAATGATAGTTAAAGACTTCGTATAGTGCCCCAGAAGTCTACATATCAAGGCCCCGTGAAAAACCTTTTACTGTCAATTGTTTCACCCAAAAGAGACCCCATCAATCGTCATCATTCATTTATATTCATCCAGAGATAAGAACTAAACCAGAAACAAATGCTGTATGGCAAACTCACTTCGCTAAAAAATCTGTGGCCTTTTAGACCTTAAATAAATAAATAATCAAAGGCTTGGGAAATGGTGGGGAATCACTGGTTACAGTTCAGAACCCAACCGATACATGAAGGTGGGTATTAAAATCTATTTTATTTGAATTTTTTACTTTTTGAATATTAATATCTTGTACATATATAATTAATATTTAAACATAATATAAATATATTTATTTTTTATTTATATTTAAATATATCTTTATATAAATTATTCATCTTAAATTCGAATAATAATATAATTAAGATTACTTCAGCAATTGCACATGCCCAGGCCTGCCCATCATCAGTTTATGGACCTACCCATCATCAGTTTATCGATAACCGGTGACCACTACCACCAACAATATCCACCTAAATTGGGTCCTCATCCTCAAATTGCCACATAATTACCACCATGATGAATCGCCATTTAGCCAATTTGCAGTTTCAAATTTTGACATCCCATCAATCAAACCCTGTTATGCACTTCCTAAAGTGAGTCGACGAGAAGAGAGACATGACGGACAAACCGACCTTCAGTTCCGCAGGGTGTCGAGACGAGCGAGAGATAGAGTCACTTCTACCTACCTGGCCTGCCATGTTAACCACGTGGCTCTACCCATTAATTAAAACCGTCCTGACGTCTCACCACCGCCACCAGGCGTCATAATCGCAGATGTAAACTCTACTATTTTAAACGGAACATATTGCACCACATAAAAAGAAAAATAAAAGTAACTATAAAATAAAATATTAATAAAAAATAATATTATTATATATTTATAATTATATAATATAAATTATTAATAAATTATTATTTTTTATTTATATAAATATATAACACGAAGACATAAGCACTAGACTATAAACCCACCGAAATATTTTTCCTAAGCATAGAGAATTTGGACCAATGATTACTTTAGAGATGACGATGAAAATTAAAATAATTATATATTTGATATTATGAATAATTTATTATTTGTATTATATTAAATTTTGATTGACATATGAATTTTATATATTTTTTTCTGAATTTATATTAATTTTTGTTTAAATAATATTTGTTATATAAACATATTATTTAAATAATATATTTAAATATATAAATTAATTATCAATTTATATGTAAACATAGTTAAAAATTAATTTATTAAATTTTTATATCTAATAAATTTAATTATACAATAGATATTATTACTGTTAAATCGAATGACGATTCACATAATAAACAAATTTAAATTGAGTAAATTAAACAACCTTAAATTTGAATATTTAAAAAGTTTTAATAATTTTCCAATCACAATTTTAATATTAAAAAAATACGAATTTTCTATTTGTTGCCATCCCCCCATGCTCAACACAACTTCTTTCTTGTCCGTACATTTACCCGACCTGTCCTTTCATCAAAGCCAACAACACCGCCATTGTAATTATCATCACCGTTTTCCTCGTTTAATGATGACGTGGCGCAATTTCGAGCCAAAAGCGTTGCAGTTTTGACAGCCATATTAACCCCTCTTATTCATTTAACTAAAATAATAACAATAATGTTCTAATCAATTAAAACTGAGATTTCTGATGCTAATTACTGGTGCTATGCATAAATCTACAAATAAAACTATCGGTCAGAAGGAAAACCAACCGCTCTATATTTTGATTAATTTAATTTCAAATTAAAAAGATAATTAAATATGATTAATTTAATATATTTAATAAAAATATAATCTTTATATAAAAACTTTAATGCATTTAGTAATTTAAATTATAATAACGTATACACTAAAAATACATAATTTTTTGAAAAAAAAAACTCTCCTGAAAGGGCAATAAAAATTAGAAAAGTAGCCAAAAAAAAAAAAGGAAAAAAAAAAACTAACATGAGAGTTAGTTGCAACTGAACACTAAGAAGATCAAACTGGAAACACCTTGCAAAATCATCAAAATAAAACTTAAAAGAAAGAAAATTTTTTACACAACAAGAAACAATCAACATTCATATATCCATATAACTCTCTTCAATTTCTTTACCTTAGCCTTTGAGGTTTCCTTTGATATTTTCTTCCTTTTTTCCTGAGAGTTTTTTTTTTTTTTTTTTTTGTAGTTAATAAATAATTTAAGGAAAACGAAGGTAGGAGATAATTTACGGAAGATAAAGGGTAGGATGATCTTGATCAGCCCACTGACTCTGACCCCAGTACGTCTGATCAACGGCGTTAGGAACATCAAATAACCCTTGATCTCCACTCCCTTGCCAATCCAACGGTCCGAATCCTCCACAGCCTCCACCATCTGATCTACTATGCAAATTGGATAGCTCAACATGCAGCGTCCGATCAAGCAACCCCCCTCGGATCTCCTCTCCCATGTTAGTCATCATCTTTAGTTGCTGCTGCTGCTGCAGTTGCCACTGTTGCCACTGTCCTTGCTCAAGTCCTTGCCCATTTAATACAGTACCGAAACTAAACGACTTCGTTTCATCGTTTGACGAAGTAATCAAGCTCGTAAAACTCCCAATCTCCGAAAATATCCCGCAATCCGATCCTTGTTCCAGCATTCCTGGCTCGAACCCTAAATTATTAGGGTTTCCATAAATCTCCGAGTTGCTTACATTTATCAAGTTAGAATGAGATGTTACTACCGACACCGCTTCCGCAGTGCCACCGGCAGAACTATTATTGTTGTTGTTATTCGTCGCTGCGACGTTATAATTGGCTGCAGTAAGACTCGAACTCTCGCTGCTAGAATGAGAATTCTCTTTACGTTGATCACGTTGTTGTTGCTGGAGCTGTTGTGGTCCAGAAGCGGCGGCGGCAGCGACTGCGATGGTTTCTGATAAAGGTTTGGTTTTCGAGCGCTTGGCTTTGCGACAACCACCGCCGACGGGGACGTTTCGGAGGACGCCGCCTTTTGTCCAATAACGACGGCAGCTCTTGCAGAAATGACGTGGCTGAGAGAGGTTGTAGTTGTTGTAGTAACAGAATTTTGTGTTCAAAGAGTCACAGCGTGGACACTTGAGTGCTTGGTGGTTTTGCTGATGCTGCGGTCGCAACCTTCTGTCCCCACCTCCTCCACCGTCACCGCCGCTGCATATACGGCTACGTCCGATCGAGTGCATCTCTTGCATTACTTGGAACAATTTTCGCACCAAAAAATGAAACCTGATTTGTCGGAAACTCGAAAATTAATACGAATTATTTTATTTTCGCTAGGAAAAAAAAAAACGTCAGCGAAGAGTTTGTTTATGAGCGAAAAGTAGATACATACACAGAGAGAAGAGGTTCGGAGCGTGTCTGACAAAACACGAAATAACCTTTTCCTTATCTCCTGGTAACAAAATTATGTTCATATTACAAAATTACCCTTCTTTGAAAACGATAATTACGTGAAATTGGGTTGTAGGATGGGAAAGTTCGAAATTGACGATTTGAAAATGAGTTGGGGGATGTAAGAGAGCGTAGGGGTAGGGTAGAGAGATCAGGACCGTTCGTGTAGGACACGTGGAGGATATGAAAGGTGGAAGGTACTGACGGGCACAAAATTAAGTTGTCGAGTTGTCGGCCACCCAAGTTCTCCGCTGGTACTATCGCCTTGGTGTTACAGCTGGTCTTTAGATTGCCACGTTGCTTATTGTAATTGGTGGGTTGTAAAACAATACAATACTACCACGTTTATTGTACCTTTACTTCTAGTGGTCATTCTAACGTTATCGGTATCGGTAACAGCGTATCGATGAATATATATTAATTTTGATATATAATAGTGTTATCATTAATTTTATTTTAATTTTAGTTTAATTAATATTAACGATAAATATTGATATGTTTTAATGATATTTATTGTAAATAGTTATATCAATTGATATATAATATAAATATATTAAAAAAGTTAAATTAATATTAATTTGAAATTTAAAAAATATTATAGATAACTACTTATAAATTTGATGAATATTATACATAATTATTCATAAATTTAATTATTACTAAAAAATTTTAGACTTACTACTTAACTGATATTAATTTTCTTATATTTGATGAAATTTTTTTAAAATATTATATATAATTGATGAATATTTAATATATAAAATTTATTTAATCTTATTTATTTTATATTTAAAAATATTTTATATATATAAATTGAAAATATTTAAATTTTGATAAATTCGAAATAATATATCAAAATATACTTATATTAATATATACTTATATTAAATAAAAATAATACGCTCATTGATACGATACTGATTACCTTGGGCCATTCTCAGTTAGTAAGAAAGGTTTTAGTTTGTTTTATTGGTGTCGGCACATATTAATTAAAGATTTGTTTAACTTCTAATTTGTAAAACATTTTACATTCAATGTTTTATTCTTTTAAGTTAAGAAAATAAATCTTTTTATAAATATCATTATTAGACATCGATTAATATATATGTAATAAAAAATATTTTTAACATTAGTTAAGTATTGATTAAAATAATATTTTATATTAAATATAATAATTAACACTGAATATTATCAAATTTAAAAAAATTATAGATGATCAATAATTATTTTTAAAAAATAAAAAATTATACTTAAAAATTTTAGGAATGAAAAATTATTCTTAATAGTCTTCTTCTAAAATTTTATTTTTAAAAAAATTTTGAGATAACATTCATCTATAATTTTGTTAAATAAGAGATAAGATTCATCCGCGTGATTATTAAATTTAAGATAGAAAGATATTTTTTTAACCATTTTTATCTTATATTTAAAAATATATTATTTTGTGTTGTAAATTTCATGAATTTTAACTTAATACATTCATAAATATATAATAATTTAAAAAAATATGCTTAAATAATTAGTTAATAAAATATTTTTACAAATTACTTTGCACTATATATGTAAGGAGGCTTAGTAATTTTGGAGACAAGACAAATATGGTAAAACTAAAACATGACATTAAACTAAAAAATAATATGAATAAAATAAAAAGATATGAATATGTCAAATATATATAATGAAGTATTAATATATCAAAAATTTTATCACTTTAATTATAATTAAGATAAAAAAATTATATAAACACAATATAAATATATAAATGTTATATCTGTAAGTAGTGACAAAAGTTATAAAAATTAATTTAATAATAAATAGACTAATTTTTTTTTATTAATAAAAGAAATATACAAGAATTATAACCAACAAGAAAAAAAAATAAAAGATATATTGGTGATAACAAGTTCATATTCACTTTGTTTTTACCATTTTTGCAAGCAAAAATGGCCATTAATGTTTCATTATTTTCAATTGTCGTTAGAAAATACAAAACGTGAATGAAGTGAAGTCATTTCTAATTAGTATGAACCTTTTAGAGTAGACTTACTCAAAGATCGAATTATCTGTCTAAGCTCAAAGGACTATTCGATATTTAAGAGGGTTTGGACAAAGATATTAAACCCATAAAAATGGGCCTCGACAAAAAAAATTAAGTACAATTAAAAATTAAGCCACGCGTTGGCTTCATCTTTCAAAGCCCAAGCCTTAGCCCGACCTGGCCCATTTAATATTACATTATATATATTTATTTTATATTTTATGTTTTATATAATTTTTATCATATAAATAATATATATTTAATATTATAGTGTAAATTTTAAAAATTAAATTAAATTATTTTTATATATAAGCTTAATGAAAGAAAATTATTAAATTAATAAAGATTAAAATTTAAAAAATATATTTTTAAAAAATAAATTATAAAAAATATAGGTGGATCTAAACAGGCTTCGACTGTTTATTTATAAATATACGCAGATTTAAACAAAATTTGAGACTCATATTTTGAGCGAGCTAAGCTTAAGCAAGTATATTTGATATTAATACAATATTTAAATTCAACCAAAATTTGACTCGGTCCATGAACAAATCTATTTCAGAAGTAGGATTTGTCACTATCTTTATCATGGAAAGTTTTTATTAGAAAAAGCCTTAAAAGAAAAAATCCCCATACTAGGTTATTTATCATCACATGTGTTCCATAAACATCGAAATATTCAATTTTTTTTAAAAGGTAAACTTCAAAAAATATATTGTTTTCAATGAAAACCACTTAATTTTTTTATATTTTAAAATATGGTTTAATTCCATTCAAGATATATTTAACACCATTAAAAAGTTGTGTGAAATGTTTATTTTATGTTTGCCACTTTTAAATAAGCAGTGTTATGGTTTTCAAAGGTATTGATATTTTACATAAATTTTTAATGATATTAAATATAATTTTTAATGATATTAAATATATTTTAAATATAATAAAATTATAAAAAATAAATAATAATTTTTAAAGTAAAAAAAGTTAAATAATTTTAACTAAAATCAAATAATTTTTTTAAGTTTATTTTTTTCAAAAAAAAATGTTGGCAATGCATTTTGTATAAATAAGAAAAATTTAATAATAATTACTTATATTGACATTTGCATTTAGTTTAATTTGAGAACCCTTTCACAAGACAGCATGGAGTAGGTCTCGAGGCATTATTAGCCATTTAAAGACTCTCTCGTTCTTGGAATTAAATTAAGAACACACAATTAAGCCTTGACGTGGTGCAATCATTGCCTTGAAAAATGGCACCCTTCATGTAATTCAAATATAGACTCGTATATTAATTTTCAGTTTAGGTCAAGTGATGGCATGAGATTAGGCTATTTATTGACTCAAAGAACTGTTAATTTTCGAGGTTAAATTTTATCGGTGATTTATAATTTTTTATTATATAAATTTTAAAAATTATTTTTATTATTTTTATTTTTATTAATATTATATTTATATTTTTAATTTTTAAAAATTATATTTATTTTTGCATGACTGTTAGAATTATATTTATCATCGATCGCTTTACAAACATTTCATTATTCATTCATTTTTAGTTAAAAATAAAATATGTATAAATATATATATATATATAAACAAAAATATCCATGTAGCCATATAATATTGTGATACACATGTGTGTGTCATAAATTGTACACTAATTTTTATCAACTTTTTGCATATCGATTTTTTTATTTTTATTTTTTTAAATTTATGTAGCATACGTATATTTTATATTTAATAAATTTAATTTTGTTAAAATAAAATATATTTCTTCAAATTTGATCAAAACCTAACTGCCTAGTTTTTAAAATCAATATTTGTAATCATATCATCAAATTATTTTAAAATTCACATTTATTTTTATTTTCTCTCAAATCACTTAATTTTTTTACGTAAAGATAAAATTTTATTTCAAAAAAAAATGTTGTATAAAGCATATATACCATAAAATTCTTTGATCTTTCAAAAAAAAATATTTTTAAAAATTATATGGGTTAATGCCTTGAAAATTAGTTTTTGAATTCAATTTTTCAAATTCTTCAAATTATTAATATCATCTTTTTATTTTTTCACATAAAATAAATTTTATTTGAATGAAATAAATGTATTATTTGTTTCAAACATAAAAAATAATTGGTATATATAATATTAACTTTTTATAAACCTAATTAAGTTTAATCAATTAAGTCATGTCACATGACTCAACAATTAATGATTATTTGAATATTTTATAATTTTTTTAACTTTAATTAATAGATTAATAAATGATAAAAACTTCTTAAAGATCATAGATATTGATACATTAAACTTTTAATAGTTATGGAAAAAAAATAAAATAGTAATTAAAAGTCGAAGATGATAAGTATAGCTTTTAAAGGTAATGGATAAAAATAACAAATTTTAATAAAGGTTGTGATGATCAATGTAACTTTTAAACCTCGTGGATGAAAATAAAACATTATTAAAATGTTATGGATCACTAATGAATTTTAATATAATATTTGAGAGAATTTTAATAAAATATTAAATTCAAAAAATGAGTTCAAACAAAAAAATATCCGATTAAAAAATAAATTGAACTATAAGTAAGATATTTTTTTCCTAGACTCAATCTCTCTCCTTTTACCATTAGTAATATAAATTTTTTAAATGAAATAATCATTTTTAAGAACAAACAATCCTTTAAAAATAAAACAGTCTTTCTTCTAAGAAGAATTGACATTATTTTAAAAAAAATTTGATCATTTTGTGTATAAATTTAACTAAATCTATGTTAGTTTACATGGCTAGACCAAACTTTATTAACTATAATTATTTGTTTATATTTCAAACTAAATCAAACTTAAACAGAAGAAGTTAATTAATATGGAACCATCCAACTCGTCTCATGAATTGAGTTAGATGAGATGTTAAAAGAAACTTTGATTAAATTTAAAATTTTTAAGCGTATGATTGATGCAAATATATTAAATCATTATATAATAACATTAACATTAATTAATCAAATCATTGCACAAAGCATTGCCCAATTTTAAGTATGGCTTTGGTTAGTAATATTATCAAAAGCTTTCATGTCATCATCGCTTATTAACATCATTTTTAGGGCACTATGTCTATAACACGCTTCAATTAAAGTAGTATGTCAATAATGCGCTTTGTTTTTGTTTTTGTATCAATCTATATCTGTTGATTATACCAAATTTTATCAATCATTTCAAATCGTAACAAATGGTATAGGAAGTTATAGTCCGACTAAAATTATCAAGTGAAATTTATCATATTCGGATCTCATCTATTATTATTTAATATAATTTTAGCTATAATTTATAAATAAATTTTTTATAATTTATAGGAAGGTTATATACATATAAATAGTATTGATAAATATATTAAAAAATAATTAGATAAAAAATAATAAGAGAGAACCAAAATTTACCGTATATAAATAAAATATACATAAATATTAACATATCTTAAAACTTAAAAGTTTCATTCAATTTTTTATGATATATATATATATATATATATACACACACCATATTTTTAATAAATTTTAGATCTTAGGTGAACTCTAGGTAAAGATGGAGGGATAAATAGTACTACAATGTTAAGCCTAAAAAATATCTTCTTCGTACATGCCTTTTAAAATATCTTTTGCAACAGTGCTAGACACAAAGAACATAAGATAGACCTCAAAGCTTTTGGTAAAGACATTCTTAGAAATTAAGTGTGAAGGTACATGCTCACTCATGTTATAGCAAATTCCAAAAACAACACTAAAGTCCCATATAGTTGAGCCTTTGTCTAAGACTTACGTACCAAATAGGTGCCAAGAACTTCTAAAAAAAAAATCCATGTCAATTACAATGGAAAGAAACAGATCGATCAAAATCATTATCGCACGTACATATATATAAATTGATAGATAATAAAAGAATGGAATCTCGACCGTAACCTTAAATAGGTAGAGCTTCACTCGTCAAAATACAAGGACCGCGTTTGGCTAGGTACTTATGTTATCCCCAAATGTCTACCTCCATCTCCATTCTCCATCTTCTCTTCAACCATTGCAATGTCATTGTCTTGTTTGGGCAAAGGGACAAAGCGTTTAGGCCCCTCAATGGGGACAAAAACCCAAAATTTCCCATCCATCAAACAGTTCCAAGATGTGATAAATCAGTGCATTATTTTAGGGGTTGGAATCCCAAAAGTTCAATCCATATTTTCTCACCCGTCAATGGGATCTTAATCGAATTGTGATTGTCATGATATCAACTTTGATAGTTAAAATTTTTGCGTCAATGGCACATCTCAAAGTGGGAAATTTCTGGACATTTTCCACATCTAAATTGCCTGCACAAAAGTGGTTCAATTACATAACAAAACCTTATTTCCTGTTTTCAAGTAATTTAGATAGGATAGTTTTGAACATAACATAAAAAATGATTAAAATATGAGATAATATAAAAAATTTATATTTAAAATTTATATAAAATAGATATAATACTAATATTTTAAACTCAATTAAGATAAAAAAAACTAATATTAACATGCCATAGGTACACAAATCGTCAAGAAAAATTTTCCTTATTAATGTGGATTGAATAGTATTTTCTATTTCCACCAAATTATTGAAAGATTGAATCTAATTTTGCCAGGCCTGAAATTAAAATATTTGTAATTTTTTTGGCCAAAAGAATATTTATAATTAGAACCAACTTAATTCATCTGAATT
>JBBYHO010534052.1:0-16017 GCA_038382025.1 Adansonia gregorii | reverse complement strand
AAAGCCAGCTTAAAGGATATGAAGGCTCCAGCTAATTCATCCAAGAGTTCTTCAACCATAGGCAATGGGAGACTTATCCTTAATGGCTATCTGATTAAGTTTTCTATAATCAACACATGATCTTCTAGATCCATCCTTCTTTCTTTACTATGCCAATAGGGGATGCAAAAGCACTATTGCTCTCCTTGATTAACCCAGTCTCCAACATCTCGTTGGTCATTTTCTCAAACTCATCCTTTTGTATAGCTGGATATTTATATGGTGCAATTCTGACTTTCTTACCTTCATCTTTGAAAGGTATTTGATGGTCCTGGGGTTTGCAAGGGCAGCCCTATTGGAGCTTTAACCAAGTCCGTACATTGAATGAACATCTCATTTAACAACTCCTGATATCATGTCTCCACCTCTGCCTTATCCAGCATGACTGAATCTGTGCATGATTAGTCCATAGGAGCCCACAAGTTTTAGGGTTACTTATTTTGATGAGGCTGTTCAGTACCTTACCAGCTTGATTGTCATTCAAAATCTCCAAGAAGCTAAGTTGAATCCCCTGAAGCATTTTCCAGACACAATCTTGCTGGAACTGCATGGTAAGACCTTGAAAATCCCACACTATTGGACCCAATGGGACTAATCGTTGGACCCCTAACACCACATCACACCATTTCAAGAGGAAAACCAAAAAATCTGTGGTAAACTGAACCCCTTGAGCTGACCAACTAACTCCTTGACATCTTCCCTTGTATTTTTTTTTTTTTTTCTAATGCTAGCTTTGTAAGCGTGGCTCATGGTCAACCCCAACTGTTTAGCTACTGCATGGTCCATAACATTGTGGGCACTGCTTGAGTTGATCAAAATGATTGGAGGCCTTTTCTTGATGGTGCCTTACACCCTTATTGTCTGAAAGCCAGTAGTGCCTAGCATAGCATGCAAAGTGATTAGAAGCTTGCTGCCATCTTCTCCTTCCAGCAAAAACACTTCTGGATTATCAGGGCAATCAGAGAACTACTCATGGTCTTCTTCATCCATTATCCTCAGTGAGCAACTAAAATAGTTGAAACTTCACACATTTGTGGTCAAGTGAATACTTGGCTTACGCCAAAAATATAAACCTTTTCTATTCTTCTCTTCTATTTCAGCTTAATACAACCTCCTGAGGAATGATTTATGGTTGTTTGTTGGGTTAATATTGGTATTAGGACATGCATAAGGTTTGGGATTGGTTGTATGTAATAGGTTAGGATTTGGGGGGATCTTAGCGGTAGGTACTAAGGTGGAAAGCTGTTTGGTCGAGAAGAGGTAATCACACTGGTATTAGTATGGGTTGATATTGGAGTAGGCTTAAAGTTTATGGGTATTTTCTTGGGTGTTTGAAACATAATAGATTCCAATTGTTTGGCTAGGTGAAGGGCGTGGTTAGGGATTTTAGGTTTAAATATTGATGGATCGAGCTATTTCTGTTTTGAGATTGCCAACAAATATGCTTTATAAGTTGCAACAAGTTAAGTAGTCCAATGAAAGATTCATGATACTGCCATGGAGTCCCAGTGTGTTTAAGTCCCACTAATTCAGACATGGATAAACCTATCTTTTATCCTTCTACATATGAGCCTCACACCAGTTTGTCAAACCCTCTTGTGTTCGAGCATAATGCTGGTGCCATTGTAGGGCACAACCCTCTAAACTCAACATAGTAAGCCCAACCTTGGCCTCTTGTGGTACACCTTCAGTCTAGAAAAACTGTTCAAGCTTTATGTATCAGCCCTTGAACTCCTCCCCTTCAAACTTAGGGCATTCTATTTATCTATTAGCGTCAGAGAACCCTGTGTAACAGAGGTTGAAGGAGCTAAATCAGGCCTCAGTGTAGCAGCATCTGACTCGTCACTGGAAAGGCTGTCTTCTCAACTGGCAAGAAGATCAAAGAACTTCTTGAACTCCATGGGCTCTGAACGAAACTTGTCCGACTTGACATCAATCTTTTGATCAACCTGTTGCAGATTGAACTGAATCTGACTAATCTCGTTCTGCACTTGTTGATGGTATTATCTGCCACGGTCGCCAGGAAAGAAAAGCTCTGATACCACTGATATGAGCCAAACTAAGAAGAAGTTACAGCTGATCCTATATCTTGGAAATCCAGAGAGGAGAGAGAGATCAGAGAGAGAAGAGAATTTTTGGAAAGAGTGAGCATAACCGCCGCAGACTAACAACTGATCCTTTTGAATCTGCGTTCATCACATATTCACAATATTGCCATTAATGGCTCTGTGAATTAAAAGCATGATCCAGCCCATGTGATAAGCCCATAACTGAACCCAACAGAAATAACAGAAACAGAAATTAAAAAAAATCCGGTTTGGCTCGTATCACATTGCTAGCAAGGGTGTGGACCTGAAAGAAATTAAAAAAGAAAACAAAATATGAAACAAAGAGGAAGGGTAAAAAGAAAAGGAAAAGGAAAAATAAGAAAAAGGACATAGGGATTTGGATTTTTTTTTTCTCAGTTTTGCAATTTTCACTCAATTCCTTATTCTTTGCAATTTCTATATATTCTCTCACCACATAATATAATTTGGAATTATCGAAGAAAAAAATTGTCAAGCATACAAGTTTGGGGTCAAAAGAAACAAAGAGATGAGGCAGAAAGAGCAAAAAGTAAAAAAAAAAAAAAAAACAAAAAAAAAAAGGAAAAAGTTGTTTTTAATTATTCCATTTTCTCATTTCTTATTTCCCCTTATTTGTTTCTTTTTTTTCTTATATATGTTCCTTCAAAAGGGTTATAATCTATATTATTCTGAACATGAATCACCAAATATAAAAGTTTAGCAAATGTGTTTTTAAAAAATGAAAAAAATTATTGTAGCTCTGACAACATCACAGCAATGGCCATGGAATTTTTCTAGTTAAGTCATTTTAAGTGTCCTGTTTCTTTCTTGCTCTGCTTTGTTGAAGGCCTTTTATCTTACTCCTATGTTCTGTTCTTGAGGAGGGCCGTCTTTTTATTTATTTATTTATGTTGTATTAGTTAACATATAAATCTCTTTTGTGGTAAGGGCATTTCCCTTTTGGTTTTTATTGTGACTCCTCTATATTTTTTCTGCTTTATCATGTTTGACAACATATTATTTCCATCACTCTGAGCTGTTGGCATGTTTCTGAGTATGGGGAGTTACTTTTCAATTAAAAATATCTTTATGCTGTTTGGTACAGGTTCTAAAGAAGGCAGATATGATTCGCAAGAATGCAGTTGAAAGTATATTAGCAGAGCGTGATATTTTGATTTCAGTCCGCAACCCTTTTGTGGTGAGCTGTCTAGCTTGCAAAGAATTTACCTTGAGAACTTGATATCTTATTCTTACATCTATGTGCTGTATCAGGTTCGCTTCTTCTATTCATTTACTTGCCGTGAGAACTTGTATCTTGTGATGGAGTATTTAAATGGAGGTGATTTATATTCATTGTTGAGAAATTTAGGCTGCTTGGATGAAGAGGTTGCTCGTGTTTACATAGCGGAAGTTGTAAGTTTTAGTTTAATCTATTATAGGGAATGTATATCTTTTAGCTTATGTTAGTTGAGTTCTCTTCTTTTGTTATATAGAGTGTATATTTTTGTGTATGTATTTTTACAGGTGCTTGCCTTGGAGTATTTACATTCTCTGCATGTGGTTCATCGTGATTTGAAGCCTGATAATTTGTTGATTGCACATGATGGTCATATCAAGGTAACTTTTAATGTAACCTTGCTTCTGTTCTTTTGACGAATATTAGGAGATGTTGCACTTATTGTCACTTGGTCAGTTGTTTTCAGTAATTCTAAATGTGCAGTTATTGACAGTCCTAATGTAAAATATTATCTTTCCTTTTTGGTCTGAAGAGAAACATCGTCTCTAACTATTCATAATGCAAATATCATCTTTTTGCGTATAATAATTTATGTAATTTGTTACAATTTCAATGGTAATGTGAAGTTTGTGTTTTATAGTATTGACTAATTAGGGAAAACCCCACTATGTTGAAAGGTTGCACGTCATTGAGCGGTCAAGGGACTATTTATTGTGTGAGATGATAGTTTGTTAAGGAAAATGAGGATATGTTAAAAGGAATGTGATGCCGAGATTACTTGTTCAATTAAATTTTTGGGACCTTCTATTTTATTTGAATTTACCTTTTAAACTTATAATAAAATTTCCCATTTGAGCAGTTGACAGATTTTGGGCTTTCAAAGGTTGGTCTCATCAACAGTACTGATGACTTATCTGGTCCAGCAGTTAGTGGTACATCTCTACTTGATGATGAGCAGCCTCGCTTATCTGCATCTGAGCATCAGCGAGAGAGGAGGAAGAAACGTTCTGCTGTGGGTACACCTGACTATTTGGCACCAGAGATTCTTTTGGGAACAGGACATGGTTTGTATAGCCTTTTTTAGTTTAAGGTGCTTTGATTATCTTTTCATCACCTGCTTGCCTTAAAGATCAACTTTGATAATTTGGTCAACTTGAAAATTGTATATCCCAGAAGCTTCAGCAACTTGGATCTAAATTCTTTAGTTGCTTAATTGATTTTATGACTGATATCCTGGTTATAATTGTGGTAGCTGATTAAATTCTCCCTCCTTGTTTCTACCTGATAAGCATATGCATTTCTTCTCTGGTTTAACTTGTTTTAAAGCAGTAAGTTTCACAGTATTATCCAATTTTCCTCAGGTGCAACAGCGGATTGGTGGTCTGTGGGTGTCATTTTGTTTGAACTGATTGTTGGCATTCCACCCTTCAATGCAGAGCATCCACATGTAACAACTTGATTCTATGGGTTCTAGTTCTTGCTAGTGCTGCTCTCTTTGACTTTTTCTTTTATGCATTTTGTTTCTCTTTCTTCTCACAGTGTAGAACTTTTTTTTTTTTCCTTTTTCTTATTATGTTGATCTAAAACTTGAAGGATATCAACTTTTTTTTTTTTTTCCCCAGATTGCTTGAGATTTTTAGTACCACCGGTATATGAATGTTGAGTTATAGTGTTATACTGTCAGATCTTACTCATCTTTCCTACTTTGTATGTTTTGATCTCTATATCTCCTGTTATCTTTATTCTGTTGTTCAAATTTTATTTCCCTCCAATGGTTGGTAAGAGTCTTTTGATCTAGTTTGCATAGAATAAGGCATTGTAAGAATGAAGCCATCTCTAAATTGGTGGCAGGCATCTTGCAGGGTATTTAGTGATGCTCTCAATGACGGCGTAGGAAAATCAATTCTTTGACTAACATTCAATCACAATGCTCAATTCTAGTTACTTTCATAATTTTGTTGTAGCAAGGCATGGATTGGAAGATATAAGCCTTAAAATCCAGATCTTCCTTTTGTCCCAGTGATATAAACTGCTGAGACTATTAGAATTACAGCATAAGAACACAGTATTATATTGGTTCTTTTCTATAATCGTGGACAGTTATGGAGGTGTATCTTCTGTTTGATTGCGTGAAAATTGCATAGCTATCATGGTAGATTTAGTCACTTTCCAGTTAGTTTTCGAACTCTGAACTCCTGCCAAGCAGGAAACTTGGTACGATAAAAGAAAAATGGTTCCCAAAAAAAAAGGGGATACTTGGATACTCTAATGTTGATTTTTTATTTTTATTTTTTGAAGTTTTTAAAGATTGTTACTGTTGGGTACCTTTAAAGTGCTGCCAAATTATTAATATGCCATTGACTTTGAAATTGCATTTTAAATTAATTCTCATTCACACATTCACTTTCTTTAATATATTGGTTGTAGATAATATTTGATAATATCCTCAATCGTAAAATACCTTGGCCACGGGTGCCAGAAGAAATGAGCCCAGAAGCAAAAGATCTAATTGATGGGTACGAAAATTATTTTGTTGATGTCATTGGTATTTCCTGAGAATTTGATGCATGTTGAAATAAAATAACAGTTGTAATGCAAAGAATGAGTCTAACTGGTTTCTTATTACATTATTTCATGGACATAATTTTTATGGGTTGTTTATGGAAACACTCTATGGAGCATGCATGGTTTGCAAAGAGAGCTGTTCTATATTTGCCTTATGGCTTTATTAAAGAGAGTTTTCAGTACTATAGACCGAGGAAACAAAGCTGTGAACTTTGTTGCTCTATCGAGCCCCAACACAGAAGTATTAAACACGGTATTTTCCGAACCTCTGGATACAAGAACATGTCTGTGTAATCAAATTATCTCCTTATCACAAACATGAAAGCAACCTTTCTAAAACATCAAGATATGTGGATGCATCTATGCGCATATGTGCACACCTATTTTCTTAACAAAGTTCACAGCTTTATTTTCTCAGTCTATAGGACTGAATACTCTCTTTTATAGGCATGTATACTGATTAAGGGAGGTACTGCTATATCATCTTATTTGTTGCTATTGCATCCCACGGGCTATTTGATAGAACTTTTATCCTGTATTCCTCTATAATTTTGTTTTTCTAGAAGTTTCTATGTTCCTTTTGAGGATCATTTATACATTACAAATAATCTAACTTTTTAAATTATTTAGCTTTTTATTTAAAATGACCATGTCCTAGAAATTATGTCTCAATATCTTAATGATATCAATAGTATATCACATCTTCATATGTTGAGGACCTTGTGTGTTTAGCACCATTAATACTCTTTTTCTTATTAAAAAAAATGTTGAGTTTTATAGGTCCTAACAGTTGGCAACATGATATCCTTAACTTTGTGAATATTTTCTTAATAATATATGCACTGCATCAAGATTTTTAACCTAGGGTTCTTCAAAGTCGCTGCTATCAAGCTTAAAGTACCTCAGGAGTCTCTTAGTTTCTGTAATGCTCTTTTTCATATCAGTATTATTCAAGTGCCTCATTATGGACTTAAAATTTATTGATTTATTCAATATCCAGACTGCTGACAGAAGATCCCAATCAGAGACTTGGAGCCAGAGGAGCATCAGAGGTGATATTGGTTCTTTATATAAGGACAACTTTTGGTGTTCTATTTTCCTTTTTCTTTCTACTTCTGGTATATGTTTTTCTTAATTGCCTGTCTCATATGTTTGATTCACAAACGACGAAATTTGCATACAGGTGAAGCAGCATGTATTTTTCAAAGATATCAATTGGGACACTCTTGCAAGGCAAAAGGTGTGAATGTGTTCCATAAATTATGAAATTCTGAGCCATCTAACTGTTTTTGAGTGTCTTGTATTTACTCACCTTGCTTTCCACATTTTACAGGCTGCCTTTGTTCCTGCTTCTGAGAGTGCACTTGATACTAGTTACTTTACAAGTCGCTACTCATGGAATACTTCAAATGACCATACGTATCCTAGTAGTGAACTTGATGATTCCAGTGACGCTGACAGCTTGAGTGGTAGTAGTAGTTGCCTGAGCAACCGGCAAGATGAAGTGGTAACTTAGCCCTAGAAATTTGCAATTTCATAAGTGATGATTATCTATGATTTCTGTTGTTGACTTTCTGTTTGTCTGTTGTCCACAAATGAAACAGGGAGATGAATGTGGAGGTCTTGCTGAATTTGAATCCGGTTCATCTGTCAATTATTCTTTCAGTAATTTCTCATTTAAGGTATTCTTTTTTCTTGTAAGAACGCATTAGGTATTTTTGTTTATTTTGAATATAAGTGCTTAGTTTGCGCTTAACTGTTGCTAGGATGGTGCCTAGAGAAAGATTTTAATTTTCCAATTTATTTTTAATAAAAATTTTGAATCCCTTTTTCTTATTTTTTTTTAATATATATATCGATTTTGCCTTCATCCAATGCTGTGTTATATGCATACAAATAAACATATACCTGCAGTAAGGCTGGTGGGCTTGTTAATTGTTCATGTCAGGCTTCTTACAAAAGATGGTTTGCAGAACTATTTATGGTTAAACTTAGTAAGCAACAACATCTTGTGTTCTGCAATATATGTCCGTATTATTGTAGTCATGATATTGATTTAAAACTTCATGGTGATTTGTCTCAATATCTAATTTGGCCCTATCATTTGATGGTTTATTGTGTTTCTCCTGTTGGCGAATATTTCTGTACTTTGTTTTTCTCGATCAAGTTTTGTTGCTATTCCTCACTCTCTCTTTTCCCTTGTGGTTGTTAGAATCTATCCCAGCTCGCATCAATTAACTATGACCTGCTTTCTAAAGGTTGGAAGGATGATCATCCACCAAATTCTAATGCATAGGATGCTCCTCTTCATTGTGAGAGCTTGGTTTTTCAACATTAGATTGATGTGTTGTTTGTATACCTCTTGTACATGTATGTTATTTCAATCTTCCTAAAACTTTTATTTCCTTTATTTAAATGTACCGTGCTATTAAGTAAATTGATGTGGTATTTCACCCGTTGCAGAGATAGAAGAAAACTTGATATTGGAACAGCTTCGGGATGTGCAATTTTTTTATAGGTAAAAACTCTAAACTGTGAGATTTCGATTTTTACCTATGCAGCTGCTTTGTCACTGAGAACCGTAATGAACCCTAATTTACAAGCTGCAATTCTGGTTGTGGTCGTTTAGCAAATGGGTGTATTTTGTGATTTTTGTTTGTTGTTTTTCTCCATAGTCATCACTTTTGAGAGCAATGAAAGCACATCTCTTTATGTTGAGTTAAAAAAGTATTTTGGCTGCTGTAAGAATGAATCATCCAAATGCTTCTGAGAAGTTGGAATTATTATGCCTTTAGTGGCACTGGATTACACCACACACACACACACACACACACACATATATATATATATATATATATATAAGGTGCTGGTGAGATAAGTTTTGTTTGTCAAATATCTCAAGGAATGAAATACAACTGCTGCAATTGCAATGCAATCAGCTGTATTTATTTCCCCAATACCATTTGTTTGTCGCTAGGTGAATGCTCCCATTTGGCATTTACCCAAGGGAAAGTACAGTGTTCTGTTAGTGAGCACATGATATTTAATTGTAAATTCTGTTAAATATATTATGCACATAAATTTAAGGGGCGTGTTAATTTGCCCTTTTTATGTTTGGACAATTTAATTTACACATTACACGCCTCAACTTTGGCAAAATGTACAAATTTGTACTTTGTGCTTTAAAATTGTGTATTATGCCTACCAAACAATGCCCGGAAGTGTATTGAAAAAATGATTTACCAAACAATGCCTAAAAGTGTAAATAGAAAATGATGGATTAAATAAGCAACGACTAAGATATGTATTAGAAACTAATGAATAAAATGAAAAATAGCTTTATACGCTGAGTATTTAATATTAAGATTTTAAGTTTGCATTTGAAAGTGTCGCTTTGGAGATTTGTGTAATACAGATTTATGGATATAGGAAATGTTGCTCTAAAATAAAATACAAAAATGTTTCTGGCAAAGAGCTAACGGAGTTCGTCACTTTTTTATAGCCAAGAAAAAAAATATTTATATTCAAAATAAAAATAAAAAAAAGAAAAGAAAAAGAATGGAGGTGTGGTTAAAACATAATGGAACCGATTTGTAACATATAAGCTAAACTGCAGAAGGAATACGAGACCAGAGGCAGAGAAGAAAGGAAATGGGCGAGGAATTGATAACTCTCATTTCATAAAATTTATTTAATTACATCAGCTGATATATATATATATATATATTATATATATATATATATTATATAAGCATTAGTGTGCTAAATTCTTTAAGTTCTGATTACAAATGGATGAATAATATTTAAACTACTGAAAGTAAAATTTTCAACAAATTTCCTATAGTACTGGTAGTTGAGGATTACCTGTCGGCACGGCTTCTTCTAAAGGTCTGTAGCTTACACTTTGGTGCTCCTCTCTTGCAGTTGTTCTAATGACTCTTTTGCTAATGCTCGATCATCACTTTCCATCAAAATAAAATAATTCTTAGCTGGCTCATCATGAGCTGGTTTTGAGCTACTAGACTCTCCTATCATCACATTACCCTCCCTAGCAACATTTCCTTGTCCCCAAGGATCAAACTGAGGAAATTGGAAACTATGGTATGGTCTGTCCAAGTAGCATTGTCAGGGCCTAAATTGTGCCATTCAATTAACAGCTGAGTTATTGCCGATTTCCTCTTTTAACTATCCTTTTGTCCAACATTGCAACATGATAAGTTAGTGGCCGTCCATCCGAAGTGACTTCCGGGGGATTTATACTAGGAACAACTTTATATCCAACCTTCTTCTTCAAGAGACTTACGTGGAATATGGGATAGATTTTGGCAAATTCCAGTAGATTGATCTTGTAGGCAACAAACCCTACTTTGGCAATTATAGGGTAGGGACCAAAATACCTGGAAGAAAGTTTTAATTCCTTCTTAAAGGCCAATGTGCTCTGTTTGTAGGGTTGAATTTTTAAGTAAACCTCATCCCTTACTTGGAACTCCTTTTTCGTTTTGTTTTTATTAGCATAAAACTTCATCGTTTGTTAAAATGATGGATCATAATTCTACTCAGCTTCTCTTTGTATTTAAGCACGTCTTCTACCGTAGATACCCCAGCTTTAGAGCTAGCATCCCAATTGAAATCAGGAGGTAGGTAGCCATACAGTGCTTGGAAAGCAAACATTCCCAAAGCTGTATGGTGGCTAGTGTTGTACCACCATTCAGTTAGTGGTAGCCATCTAGCCAAAGCTTGTGGTTTAAGGAAGCACGTACATCTTAGATATTGCTCCAGGCATTGATTCAACCTTTCAGATTGTCCAACCGATTTTGGATGGTAAGCAGTAGATATGTTAACACTGGTCCCCAATAGTTTTGTAAGTGCCTACTAAACCAAACTAGTAAATACCTTATCTTGGTATGATACTATCACCTTAGGTGAACTATGCAGCTTATGGACTTCTTTCAAATACAACTTTGCTACATTGAGTGCAGTATACGGATAAGTGACAGGCAAAAAATAAACATACTTGGTAAATTTATCAATAATTACCAATATACTGTTAACGGTTTAAGATTGGGGCAAACTTTCTATAAAGTGCATAATGATTATTTCCCAGCTTTGACTTGGCACCAAAATTGGTTGTAACAGTCCTAGATAAGCCACATGCTCTACTTTGTTCCATTGACACACACATCGCATTGAAGAACAAAGTCTTGGACTTGCTTTCTTAGTTGGGGCCAGAAGAAATGCATCTTAATCCTATAATAGGTAGCTTGAATCCTACAGTGGCATCCTTAAGGGGATCCATGTAAATTCTACAAAAGTTTTTCTCTAAAGGACCTATGGTTTTTGATATAGACTCTCCCTTTCAATCTAAGTATGCCATTGTTGAAAGGGAACTAAGGGTAGGCAGTAGGATCAATGGTCAATGAAGTAATCTTATCATGAGCATACTCATCTTGAAAATAACTTTTTTTAACCTCACTAACCCACTTAGGAATGAGAGTAGTTAAAGATAATAACAAACAAGAACCTCCTCCTTTTTGTTGTCTTGACAAAGCGTCAACTGCAGCATTCAATCTTCCTTTTTGATACTGGCTAGTATAATCTAGTGTTAATAGTTTAGTTAACCCCCCTTTTTTTGTATAGTTGAGGTTAACTTCTGCTCCAGTAAGTATTTTAAAGCCTCATGATCTATCTTAATAACAAAAGTGCCCCTTCCAAATGATGTCTCCACTTGGACATCGCCATTAACATAGCTAAATGTTCTTTTTCATAAATGGACAAACCAACGTGCCTCAGCCTTAGGCTTTTGCTTAGATAAGCAATAGTTCTCCTTTCTTGTGACAATGTTGCCCTAATTCTGGTAAAACTAGTGTCTGTTTCTACGCAAAATGGTTTGTTGAAGTCTGGCAATGCCAACACTGGTGTATTGCTTATGATCGTTTTAACTGTTAGAAAGCCATTATAGATTCTGCTGACCATAAGAAGTTATTTTTCTTCATCATGTCTGTGAAGGGCTTGTTAACAACTCCATAATTTCTTATGAATTTTCTATAATAACCATCCAATCCCAAGAAACCTCTAAGGGACTTCAAGGACTTTGGTAGTGGCTAATTCATGACAGCTTCCACCTTAGTATGGTCAGTAAAAACTCCTTGTGATGAAATGATTTGGCCAAGATACTCCACTTGTCTTTAGCCAAAGATACACTTGCTCTTCTTGGCATACGACCTCTGTTTTCTTAAAAGCTTAAGAACAATTTGTAAATGTTGAATATGTTTATTGAAATCAACACTATAAATTAATATGTCCAAAAAAAAAAAAAGACAAGAACAAACTTTCTAAAAAATGAGAAGAATATGCTATTCATCAGAGAGTGAAAGGTGGTAAGTGCATTTGTAAGTCCAAAAGGCATTACCTTGAACTCATAATGGCTTTGATGGGTTCTATGTAGTCTTTGGTATATCATCCTCTTTGATTCTGATTTGCCAGTAACCCAACCTCAAGTCAATTTCGGAGAAAATTTCAGCTTCTTCAAGTTCATTTAGTAGATCTTCCATAACAGTAATAAGAAACTTATTTTTCACTGTTATGGCATTATTGCTTGTAATTCACACAAAATCTCTAGCTTTCATCCTTTTTTTGACTAGTAAGCATGGAGACGCAAATAGGCTTTGACTGGTCTGTATTATGGAGGCAACTAGCATCTCTGAAATTTGCTTCTCTATTTTAGCTTTTGGAAGTGTGGAATTTTAATGGCTTGATGTTGACAAGTGAAGCCTCGAGTTCAAGAGTAATGCTATGGTCATGACTTCTTGTTGGAGGCAAACTTTGAAGAGTCTCTAACACATCTGCATATGCTGCCAACAGAGTTTGTTTTTGTGCTAGTACCTGAAAACTTTCATTATCCACTTTTAGCACGTACAACTCCCCAACTAAATCCAGATGCTTATCTACCATTTTTTTAAAGTTTTCCCCTGATATTAGCTTGATACCAGTGGTTGGTAATCCGGCTTTGAGAGTAATCTCCTGGCCATCCTTGTTAAATGCCATAGACAAGTGATTAAAGTCAAAAACTAATAGGCTATACCTTTTCATCCAATCTACCCTTATCACTATATCACTTTCACTAAGGGTAAGACTCTAAAATCATGAGAAAATCGATACCCTTGCATACTCCATTCAAGCTATTTGCATTTAGCTGTACTAAAATTTTTTTCTCCATTAGCAATTATAATAGCCAAGGGATTGGTATGTACAGCTTCCTCTTTAGCCCATTTAGGAGTAATGAAGCTATGTGTACTCCCATTGTCTATGAGGATGTCTAGAGGTTTCTTTTTCAAACTCCCATTTAGTCGAAGTGTATTGTGACCATCAATGCCTATCAAGGCAATAATAGAAATCGCCATTTTTTTTCGAGTTGTCGATTGCTTCTGTAAGTTCTAGTTCCTATTACTATCTTCAATACTATCGTCCGTGGTTACTGAGTTAAGCTACTTGGGCTTGCCTACATGCCAGGGTAGGAACTTCTCCCCGCATTTGAAACACAAATTCTATGCCTTTCTTTGCTCAAAGAGAATCTGTTTCCTTGTTACTAGTTGAGTGGTACCGGCTAGATTTAGTTGTTACATGTTTTGAAGGTACATAGGTTTGGGGTATGGGCCAAGATTGGTGGATTTAATTATGGGTTTATGTTTTTTTTATCAATCTCAAAGGATAATTCATGCAGCTTTGCCAACCTATATGCAACAGATAAGTTATTAGGCTCATTCACTTTTACCCTTGGTTTCGACTCCTCTTTGAGGCCCCTAATAAAACTGGACACAAAGTATCCCTTAGACAGTTGAGGGTTATATTGCAACATGTATAGCCTAAGTTCCTCGAATCTTTCTTGATATTCCTCTGTTGTAGTTTTCTGTGTTAATTTGTTGAACTTTCCACTATGTCAGAAAAGGTTTTATCATAAAACCTTAAGCACAAATCATTAGCAAATTCTAACCACCCAACATCTGGTTTCTGCATAACATATCCATTGAACCGGACCTCAACCTTACCTGTTAGGTATATGGCTGCCACTTCTATCTTTTGCTATTCAGGAATAGCAAATATGGTGAAATACTTTTGGCATTTTTTCACCCACCCTCTTAGGTTGTTTCCATCACAAGTCTGCAGCTCTATCTTGGGCTTAGGTGTAAACATATTCAAGATTTGATTACTAGAAACAAGGTCTTATTGGTTAATACTATCAGCAGACTTATGGTTCATTGTCAATATTCTAGGTTCATCAGGTTTTTATGTGAATTTACACTGATCATCAATAATAATAACTTCAACTAGTTTTTTACCTGCAGCTTTGGATGGTATAGCTAAAATAGGCTATTCGCTCAGGTGGTTACTTGCTCTAAGTTGTAGCGTCTGCTGAGTTTCTCCATTATGAGCTAATAAATCCAATACTCTGCGCATAAATCCTTGGTTTTCAGCTAGCTTGACTTCGATGCTTTTGCGTTGCTCTTCCTACCAACAAGGGACTACCTTTTCTATTACCTTGAGTTGCTCCAACTGACCTTGAATGGTTTAAATTTGTTCCTGAAGGTGATTAAGGCGAGTACCTTCAGCCATGGTTGGATTTTTTTTAGTTTTACCCATATTAGAGTTGGATCTATAAGCTTTGATACCAGTTTTGTAACAAATAACCTAAGTTGCAGAAGTATTATGAGACCATAGATAGAGAAGAAAGAAATATGGGAGGAATTTGATAACTTTCATTTCAAAAATTTATTTAATTACATTAGCTAATAAAAATATAACCGTGCTAAATTCTTTAACAGTTTTGATTACAAATGGACCAATAATAT
Organism: Adansonia gregorii; assembly: GCA_038382025.1. Taxonomy (NCBI): domain Eukaryota; kingdom Viridiplantae; phylum Streptophyta; class Magnoliopsida; order Malvales; family Malvaceae; genus Adansonia; species Adansonia gregorii. The sequence continues at coordinate 1,264 of JBBYHO010534052.1, read as the reverse complement.
TTAAACAACTGAAAGTAGAATTTCCAACAAATTCCCATAGTATTAGTAGTTAAGAATTCCTTGCCAAAATAGCTTTTTCTAATGGTCTGCAAGTTACATTTTGGTGCTCCCCTTTTGCGACTGTTCTGATGAACCTTCTGCTAATGCTTGATCATCAACTTTCATCAAAATAAAATCATTTTTAGTTGACTCATCATGAGCGGGTGCTGAGCTACTAGAAACTCCTATCATCGTACGATCATCACAAACAGTTAAAGGATTATAAAGAAATGGCAGGGTGTGCTAGAGAATGTTGGGCGTATATTCAAGGTAGTTTATACAAGAAATATGATTGTTGATCCAGTTTTTTACAAGATAGATTGTTAGTGCGTGGGGAACCGAAAAACACGAGAAATTGATGAAAGCTTCAAGGTGTGTAACAATGCCACTTTTTTTAAGGTTTTATTCGCCTCCACCATTAATTGGGTATGCAAAAGGGTTACTAGCGTATAAACCTCGAGGATACAATAAAGCCCTATGATTGACGACGTTTTGCATTGACGACATCAATTTACTATGCACTAAGCAGTATGTGACAAAACTATCAAAATTCTATTATAGTTTTCTATCTAGTTTTCTCTCTATGTCTTCCAAATGAGAGGGGTTCTATTTATAGGCAAATGAATGCCTCTTCATATGGACATAACTTTTTTTAATACATGTCCATTTGGATAGTCACACCATTTAGTAAATAACCAAGAGATATTACTCTTAATTAAATAATTAAGAGATATTACTTTAAAGACATAACGTTTCATTATTTTGAAAATGTTCCAACAGATGATGTGTGTAAAATCAAGATGATTGTAGGGTGTAAGAATATAAGGGAGGAAAGAATAGTTGCCAAGCTTAGCCTAAGATTAGGAATAATAAGAGAGATAGAGAGAGAGCAATAGATCAAGAAAGTTGTCTTTTTATTCTAATGTCCCTTTCCCCTCTATAATACTTTGCATTTATAGTTTTTGATATTACTGAAAGTTATTACTAAGTACTGACAAATTAGCTAAGTTAAACTAATTGCTTACAACTTTTCCTATGAAACAATCTTCCCTTACAATATAAGCCTTGTCTTCAAGGCTGGAAATCAAGAAAATATTGCTACGTCAAACCAAAAACTCCCGTGTAGCTCTTCAAAAGACCTTATGAACCAAAATTTGAGTGGCGTGTCGGATCCAACTCCTTGCTAATATGGCCAAGGCTCCAAAAATTTGAGTTACATGGAATA
>JBBYHO010534041.1:3751-16018 GCA_038382025.1 Adansonia gregorii | reverse complement strand
TATTATATAAATTTTATAACTTTTATATACTAATATTATGTTTATGTTATTTTTTATATTACATAATATTTTATTATTTTATATAATTTAATTATATTATATCTAAAATTATCAAATATATCTGATGAAATAAAATAATAAAACTTTGAGGCTAACATACAAGTCACCAATTCCCATATACCGTTGGATTTCGTCCGTCAATCCCACCGGGAAGGACGGTCTGCTAGGTAATTTAAGTCCAGTGATAAAGGTCAAAAAGGAAGAGTTATTTTCGCCAAAAGTGTTTTTTTTTTTTAACTTGGAAAACATATATAAGACAAAATAAATGAGTTCAATTTTATTATTAAAAAAAGGGATATTCTACTAAAGTGGTACTCTACTATAGTGATTATTTAGTCTTAGGATCATTATGTTCATCTCGTTCGCTAGATGACCAGAACACTGTCTTTCTGAACGTGATCGTTCGATCGCTTGCTTTACGGACGACTCCACAATTTATTATTTTTTTTCCACAAAGTTATTTAATATTTTTTAGGAATATCTTGAAAACAAATTCTTATTACATCACCACCTTTCTAAAAAACCCAAATTAGATTTATAAATGATGTACATTTATACATAGATAAATTTATCATATATTGGCAATGAAAATGAAAATTTTCATAAACGAAGTTTGTGAAGTGATACGTGTCTTATTGATTTATTATTTATTTTTTAAATATAATTTATTGAATATGTGTCACTTTATGAATGTCGATTGTGGAGGTTTTTTTTTTCACCAAGATAATTATCCTTTATATATCAACAAATAACATTATATCATCCATTAATAAGTAAAGTTACTTGTATTGTTTTTAAAGATTCCTAAACTTTTATTTTTTTTTATTAACGAGATGATATATATAATTAACTGATAGTATATAAAATTAAGCAAATACATTAGTATAAATCAAAGCTTTATTTAGATTTTAAATAACTTTAAATTATTTTCATAATAAATTGTTTGGTTACAAAATATCTATGTGTCCAACAGTTTGATTGTGAGTAAGAGCATTTTTCATCCATTTTAACCAAACATTCTAAGGAAAAGATTGAATTGTAACAATTTAAAAGGCTAAGGATTAAAATGAAGCAATTAAAAGATTAAGAATCATAAATATTGTTGGGACTAGTATGGTGATCTAAAACGAGCACTAAAATGAAAGAAATAGGAGAACAAAAATTTTAATGTGATTCAACTCTATTAGCCTATGTTCATGACACTAAAAAGGTAAAAACAATATCAATTATCAAATTTATAATTTTTGCACAGATAAAGCTAGAAACACTTAAACAAACAATTAATAACTTTTGCACAGAAAAAGCTACGACACCTGAAACAAACAAATAACAAATATTTAGTAGCTTTTGCAAAATGAAAGCTACAAACCATATTCCCACAATGAGATCTGGTAAGATTTACATCTCTCCATTATGGACAATTAATCGATCACCAAATTATTCACTAGGATTTCTTTTCTTCTTAAAATTATTTACCCATTACAAAAACTTAACCACTAAGTAATTTACAAATAATAAAATTTCTCAGAAACTAAATTCATTCTTAATTTGAATCTGAGTCAAATACTTAACTATGTATAGGCGATAATATTTCTTTTGAGTGTATAGAGTCCCAATTAGACTAAAAATTATGATTAAGATGAGGTTGAATATTGCAATAATGATGGAATATTTATTTGATAATATTCCTTTTAAGTGTATAGGGTCCCAATGAGATTGAAAACTGTGACTAAGATGAGATTGAATATTGCAGCAATGATGGAATGTGTGTTTGACTAATAAAAAAAGTGATATCGATGAGATAAAAATTAAAAATCTGTAATATATATAAAAATAATATAAAAATATGTAGAATCTTTTGAACCGATCAACATATAAATCATTGTTTACCCTATTTCCAAATGGCCACTATAAATATGTTTTATTATTAATAATATTTATTTAATTTATAAGTAAGAATTCTATTTTGATTAAAACACTTTTATTAAATAATAATATCTATTATTGTTTATTACTATATTTTAAAACTTTTATTCAAATAGTTGGTCAAAATAAGATAATGATAATTTCATTTATTTAAATTTAATCATTGATTAATTTATATATATATATATATAAATATCTTAGGTTAGTACTTATACTGTTAGAGCGTTATTACTTAATTAGTAATGTAGTGTTGGAGATAGGCTTCACTAAAATCATTCTTGAAGATGATCTTTTGGGCGTAATCAAAAGACCTAATAGATTAAAACCTAAATTCTCTTCGGTACTATTAAGTTTTTACACAAATTTATCCTTAATACTGTAAAAAAAAGTTTTTGAGAAAAAATTTGTCTCAATACTATTAAATTAGAGATAACTTTCTCCTCGACACAGCTAAAATATATATATAGCTACATTTTTTTTAATCTTTCCCTTTTTTGTCCTTAAAAGTTTTTTATTTTGTAGTGTAAAGACATATTTGGTAATGCATTAAAATTTTTCGGTGCGTTGAAAAAAAACTTTCAATGCATTGATAAAGAAATTTTTCAATGGTTTAATTTTTTTAAAAAATGTTTAATATATATTAAATAAGTATGTAGAAAGTTATCAATTAATGTAAAAAAATTAAGTCAATTTTATTGTTTTTAAATTAATATTTACATTAAATTATCTCTTTTTTAATTAGAAAATATGAAATATTTAAATTAAACTTTTAATTTTCAATTAAGATTATCTAGAATGATAAAAAATTTAATTTTCAATTAAGATTATCTAGAATGATAAAAAATGTTATTAAATTAAAATTTATAATTTTGAAATTTATAATTTTCAAGATTCAATATTTATGATTATTGAAGAATATAATTATATTCAGTACTTAATTTTCAATAATTTTTTATAACACAAATTTTGAATGCTTATAAATTCAGTATTAAAAATTAAGTACTTAATTTTTCAAAACTTAACCTGTTTCAGTTTACCAAATAACATTAAAGTTATTATTTAAATTGTTAGTAATTCATTATTTACATAAAGAAAAATATATTATTTAATAAACTAAAGAAATAAAACACGTAAAATTACATGCAACGCATGTAATATTGAAAACTAGTGATTATTAAAAATGCTAATATGAATGTGTATTGAAAAATTATTTATATAATTTAATAAAATTTTTAATTTTTTAAGTTAAAAAATTAAAATCAAATATTATTAAAATAAAATAAAGGAAAGCTAATTAAGCTTTAATCTTTTAAAAAAAAGCAGGTGTGGTTCAAGAATTTGTCTTTTAATAATTATTTTTTGAGATTTTAACTACATATAATTGTCTAACAAATAACCAAAAGCTTATCCATTAAAAAAAGATAATATAAAATTGTCTATAATTTTTATTTAACAAAACTAGTTTTGTTTGATTAAATTACTAATAAATGGGTTCATTGACAATGACTGTCGAATGATTATGTAAGTTTTAATAAAGCTTTAGCTGTTCATAAACACATTCAAATGCATGTATGAAAAAAATTGAGTTAGAAAAGTCATCGCGCATGAATCGTGCATGAATCATAGCTATGAAAAAAGGGTAGAATCTATTAGAGCTTAGCTTATTTGACATTTAGTAGATTCGATATTTAAATTTAAAATTTATATTTTTTATTCTCAACCACGACTTTAATTGTAAAAGAAAAAAAGTAAATAGCATCAATTAATTTGAATATTGGGTCATAATTAATAATCACCCAACTATTTGTGTATTTTAGTTTTAGTCATACAACTTTCAAAATTTTCAATTGAAGTACTAAAGTTAAAAAATTCATTTTTTAAAATTAACTAACCATTTAAAGTTAGAGGTGTTTATTGGTGAGGATACTAATCCAAGTTTGAAAGTTCGCCTGATATACCTGTTTAAAATTGGGTTAAGCCTTAGCTCACTTTTACAACCTGAACCTGGCTCGACCATTTTACCAGTATATAATACATATTAATTTTTTATGTTTAAGTATTAGGTAATATTTATCATATAAAAATATGTATATGTAATATTATACTATAAACATTAAAAAATATGTTAAGTTATTTAAATTTTGAAACTTAATAAAAAAATTATTAAATTATTAAAGATTAAAATTTTAAAATATATATTTTAAAAATAAATTAGAAAAAATGGAAATGCCTAAATATACCCATGTACAGATATTAGTGCGCTTAGGTAAATTTTGAGACTCATATTTCGAGCTGGACCAAACTTAGATAAGCATAAATTATGTTAATGTCATACATAAGCCTGACCCGAACTCACCTGACCCACAAACACCTCTATTCGAGACTAAAGGCTAGATGAGGTGGTGAGTGTTACCAACTTTTGATCATTACAAATTTTGAGAAATTTTTTTTTTGAAAATTAAAAACATATAAATTAAACTTTTGATAATTTATCATTTTGATAATTTCAATTTCGGTCACCCAACTAAAAAAATTTCAAAATTCGATTACCAACATAAGTGAAATATTTCTCTAAGTTTGTGAATATGTAATCTCAATGTGACTTTACAACAATTTAAATGATATAATTATAATAAAATAAATGTTAAAAAATAATTATAATTTTGTAAAATAAAATAATCAATGCTTGTTTCTTATTGTTATAAATTTTTTACATGTTTATTAGAGTATTTTCTCATATTACATATAACAAAATAATAAAATAATTTATTACAATGAATTTTAAGTTTGTCTGTTATAAAATCATTATAAAAGCTATAATATTTTTCTTATACCTAAATAATCCTTTATTTAAAGTAACAAATAAAAAATAAATTCTAAAAAATAAAAAATAATTTACATAGAAATTAAGACTTAAGAGTTTATTTAGATATAAATTTAAATTAAAGATTTATTTAAGTACAAATTAAAAATTAAAGATTTCTTTGAAAAATTTTACAAACTTAATTGTTAGTAATAAAAATAAAAGAATTTAACAAAGTAATGACAAAATTTAAAGATTTTTAGTACCTAAACTTATATGCATATGTCACATACTATGAAATAAAGATTATTAAACTTAAAATTTCAAGGCTCTGTGTAAAGTTAGACCTCTTCTTATTTATAACAACCAACATTTATAGTCATGTGCCACACAAAAATTCTCATTATTTTATATAAATTTTTTCATCTTTAAAATTATATCAAATTAATATAAATTTTATTCTTTTTAATATTATTAAATTAACATGTTTTAACTTTTTAAATTTAAAATAAAGTTGATAAATTGTTTAACAAAAGTGATCAAAAGTACCGTTGGTGATAAAATCATGAAGTTTTCAAAGTTGAGTGACTAAAATAAAAATTTTCAAAAAAATAAATGATCAATAGTATAATTTATCTTTTTTTATTTTTAAAATATATATTTTTTCAAAATTCATAATGTCATATGACAATCCGAGCATGTCAGATGATATGACAATGTCACATGGTGTATGACAAATGATGTGGCATGACCACATCATCTAGCTTTTAGTTTCTAGTGACTAGGTGACAAAAAATAAATTTTTATAACATTAGTGTCTAAATTGATAATTTTGAAAGATGAATGACCAAAATATGTGAATAATTGAATTATTATATATGTAGTTAACCTTAATTACTTTTTTAATTAAATATAAATTATTAAATATATCAAAATTTTAAGCATAACTATGATACGTGTATTAAAGATATCATGTTAACCATATAACATGTCGTATCATGCTTATTACATTATTTTTATACTTATTAAATGTGTCATATTCGTATTATATTTTTTTTATAATCTTTATTTCATTATAGTCTGACTTAGACAAGCAACAGAAAAAAATTGAAGAGATTGAAGTAGAAAGCGAATATATGAGCAATTGAGACATATGGAGTAGTTTTTAATAAATTCAAAGCTTAATTTAATTGTTTTACGTTAACATTTACCTAATTTAGATTTGAATATCAATATATGTAACTTAGATATTCTTCTATATTGTAACCTTTTTTTGTTAAAAAAGAGGTAAAAATCGCTAATCGAGAGATGAAATTACCTAGAGGAGACAAGGCTTCTTTACAATTACAAGCATTAGTCACTTAATCTGATCTATTTAGTAACTGGCGTTAAACCCTTCATACGTGTAAGGGTAATGGTAACACCTTTGTCAATGTGTTGTTTTTATTCAATTAGAAAAAATTCATACATTAATTAATATTTATTTTGTTAATATCACTAAATATTGATTGATATATATATATATATATATATATGGAATTCGGATTGTGGTGGATCGTACCATATCCATACACGCTTTTATTTGTAACAAATAAATATTGACAGATATCTAAGGAAAGTGACCCATTTTTATTTATGCATTTTGCTTTTCTTTGGTTTTTTTTTTTTACAAAATTCCAAAAATATAGGGTTTTTAACTTAGAGAGAGAGAGTCCCTATAATATGATTCTAACGAGTAAGATCTCCATAATTTAGAGGCTTGTGTGGTTTATATATTAATTACATAACTATAATTGCTCTTTTCTATATACGAATTTAATATTTTACTAAATCTTACTTCTTGACGTTTCTTCAAAATTTTGGAGGTTGCTTTCGAAGCTTGAAAAAAAAATAATGAAATTTTAAAATTTAACATTTACACAGATAAATTTTATACTTTTAAAAAATATTAATAGATGTCTAAGATTATTGATTAAAATAATATTCAAGGGAAAATATAATTAATAAATTATTTTTTGAATTCATTGACGGTGATGCTTTACGTAAAAGTTAAAAATAATATTTTTTTAATCGAAGCATAAAAATACCAATTAATTGGATTCAAATTCTTATCTTATTCCAAATGAATGTTTCGCCTTTAATTTATATTGAGAAAATTTTAATATTTAATTAAAGTTTAAATAAATTTTTAATTTATATTTTTAAATAAATTCTCAACCCTTTTTAAAATAAATAATGTAGTAATATTTTACTACTCCCCTATCTTGTCATGGCTCAAAAAAATTTAAATTTTTTGTTCATATTTTTTTAGTTTATCCTATCAATATTATTTATATTTACTGTTTATAATTAATAAAAAATTTAAAAAATATATTTTTATATTAATATTTATATATTTTTAATTAAATTTAATTAAAAATATTTTTAATTATTAAATTAATTTAAATCAAATTAATTCGAATTAATAAAAGACATATTCAAGATCGGACTCAAATGGTCCAAATTTATGGACCCTAATAAACCAGTTTTTTCTCAAATTATCTTTTCAGATTTTTGTTTAAATTTTTAAACCCATATGTCACTGTGTTAATTCTCTCCGTCGCTTTTTGTTTTTGACTTTGCAGCGCAATATTTAAGCTAAAACATTTGTATCGAGCTATTAAAGGTGTCATTAATTGTAAATTAATAATTATCTATGCATGCTTTCAGTCGACGTTGAAAAATGTTCACTTATTTGATTTCTTTCAAAGAAAAAGGGTAAATGGTTAATTAATAACAACTATCTGCGCATGCCTGCTGACAACGTTGAAAAATGGTCACTTCTTTTATTTCTTCTAAAAAAAAAACAGAAAAAGAAAATGGTTGTGAGATTGTCGTTTAGGGGAGATGATTAGGAGCAATTAGATTCATTTAGATATATTTAAATCATTTTAATTTTAAATTATTTTAAAATTAAATAATTTTATATTTATATTATTTTAAATTTAAATTATTTTGTATTAAAGTTGACTGTTTCAAATTTTGATTTAGTTTCGGTTCAAGTTTAGATATTTTTGTATTATTTTATTTTATCTTTAAATGTAATAATTTTTTTGTAATTTCAATATTTATATTTAAAAAGAAATTATCAATTTATTTTAAAAAATGATATATTATAAATTAATCATACAAATAATTAAAATAATTAATTTGATGAACTCAAATTTTAACATATAAATGCATTATAATTTATATTATTCATACATATAAATATAATTGTAAATACTAATAATTAAATCTAAATGGACAAATAACTATATTTAAAGAATGAATAAATATATAAGACTATGATTTAAGGGCATGTAAGATAATAAAAAATAGTGCCGCTAATTAATTATTGTACAATTTTTTAAATAATGATCTAAATATTAACTTAAAACTAAATTTTTTATTAAAACTAAATACTTTTCAATTAATAAGATTTATTCAATTTATAAATAAGAATTTTAGTTTCATTAAAACAGTTGTCAAATAAATTTATTTTATAATAATTAAAAAAATTAAAGTTTATATTAAATTACTTTATTTTCAGAGGTTTACTTTTTACTCAAAATTTACATCGTTATTGTAAAATTTTTTACTATTAATAAGATTCATCAAATTTATAAGTAAACATTTTACTTAACTTTTATTAAATAAGTTTATTTTATAATAAATAAAAATAATAAAGGTTTAAATAGACCCGGGCTAGGCTAAGCCAGGCTAGAGCTCAAAATTTTTTTGAATTCCCAGCCTAGGTCCGAATTTGACCCGATTTACCCATTTAGGCTCAAATACTATTTATCACATTAAAAAATTATTTTAATTAATATTTATATATTTTATAATCAAAATTAAATAAAAATATATTGTTTTAACCTAGAATTAATGTTCTAGGCCAAGTAGGCTCGAAACAAAAATATTGAAGCCCGAGCTCTTGCCTAGGTCTAGGTTTACATTAGCTTTCTTTATTTTCAAAAAATTAATTTTCATTAATTATAAAAAGGAAATAAATTTGATTAATAAAAAAAGTTAAAACTTATATTAAACTTCTTTTTGCTCCTAATTTCTACATAATATCAAAAAGAATAAATTTTTTATTAATCTAAGATAATTTACATTTGGAACAAACTTTTTATGTTAATTTTAGTTTCGTTAATGAATATTTTATTAATATTTTTATTTCTAAAGTATAGAATTATGTGTTTAAAAATTTATGAAACAATTGAAATTTGCGTATGACACTACTGAGTACTAACAATAAATAGTAATTTTTTAAGTAAACTTATAAAAAAAATATTTTTAGTAATATTATATTAAAATCAATATTTATTAGCACCAAAATGATACAAAATTATTTTGTTATATAAAATCAATTTGTTAATTAATTTGATTATAAGAATTATAAAATTGATAATTAAAATTTTTTACTTTATAAAAACTAATTTAATTATAATTTGATTATTCTCATTTTTAGTATTAAATTTAAGTTTGATTTTATTGGGCTAGATCATTTTGGGCTTGAGTCATTTCGAGCTCAAACTGATTTATGTTCGAGTTTTTAATTTTTCGATCAAATTGGATTCAATTCGAATTCAAATTTTTTGGGGTTCGAATAAATTTTGTTACCTCTAATTAGGAGTGAACATTCTATCAGATCAATTTTAAAATTTTAAAAATTAATTAATCGAATGAATTTATAAAATTGACGAATTAAAATCATTAAAATCAAAATAATCTAACCGAATTTAATTAGTTTGGGTGGTTTGTTTGGTTGGTTTCCCTTATTTGTTCCTTGTTATGTTTTCAATAAACATTAAGCAATGTCACGAAGGCAAAATCATAAAAGCTCCTACACTAGAATATGTAAATGCAAATTGTTGAGTAAAACGATGAGGGTGTCGCTATTGGAAACTTGGTTATCTTTCCCCCCAAACCTGAACAAGTAAAGAAACCCAATTCAAAAACGAAGAATGAAAAAAGACAAAATGAAGATCAGAACATGTAAAGAATCGAACATTAGATCTGAAAATGCTGACAGAAAGGAACAGAAGGAGGGAGAGAGAAAGAGGCGAAGAAGAGAAAGATTTCTGGTTTCTTCGATACTTTTTCTGAGAGTGTAAAAGGCTAGGGTTTCTTCAGATTCCAGATGAAAGAGATTGAGAGAGTAAAAAGGCGGGGTACGAGATTTTTGGTTGTGGGTTTGGGTAATGAGCTCTAACAATAGGTATGTCTTTTTTCTCTTTTTTTTTTAACTTATTATAGATTAGATAATGGGTTTGCGTTTAAATAAAGTTGCTCACCGCGTGTTTTAGGGGCAAGGTTAGCCAATTTTTTTAGGGCTAAGATTAAAAATTTTATTTATTTATGAATTTTAATATATAAAATTAAGTTATAAATAAAAATAAAAAATAAATATTTATATTTTATTTTAAGTGAATAAATTTAATTATATTTAATATATATAAATAAACAAAACATATATATATTAAGAAATTTTTAAAATTTTTGGGCATAGACCCTATTAAAAGCTAAAATTTTTACGCACCCATAAAAGTGGGTCAAATATTTACTTTTAACTTGAATTTTAGAATAAAAAATTAATTTTTTCAAAGTGGGGAGTTTTTTAACGTAAAAGTGGTTTACTAGTAAAACCCTTTTTTAAAGTAAAAAATTTAATTTTATATTTATTCTAAAAATTTTAATTAAACTCTTTTTAATTTTTTTAATAAAATCAATATTATTTAACTTATGATATTAAACTCAATTAAATATTTTATAATAATAGAGATAATAACCTACTATCTCATCATTACAATGATAATAATTTATCCTATCTTATTATCTCACTTGATAATTAGGTAAATTTTATCATTTACAATATGTATTTTTGGAAATAACCCTTCCATTCATTTTGATATTGATAGCAGCATACATCTTGAAGAATAAATCTTGAAAACCCTCCGTCCAATACATATCTCGATCTATGAATAGACTGAACCTAGCAATGCTGATTGATCAAAATAAAACAAAATAAAACCTAGCAAAGGTGTGGTCTAATTTATTCCCGCCTTCTCGCATGTTGAGGAAGGCAACACTGAAATCTCTGTAGTCCCATGTTTAGTATAAATACAAGTAGTTTTGAAATTATTTCGACAAGACATTTAAATGCTTTTGGCGTTAAACCAATAAAAAAAAACCCGAACTGTGTTGACCTATTAGGAGATTTTAAAATATATATATATATATATATATAATAGGTACGTACGAAGACTGCAGGGCATCAGCTGGAGTGATAATATATAATATTAATAGGTACGTACCAGCCGTCAAATGCTTCGTGATTGGGGCCATACTTTATGTGCATTCATGACTGAGGCCATATTTTAGGGGACTTCTGCTGTAAGTTTCTTTTCGTTAGCTCCCATGGCAGCCGGTAATGCCGCTTGCTACTTTTAAATTTTATTTTTAATAAATATTATTATATAATAATATATAAATTTATTATAATTATATATACATAAATTTTTATAATTTAAAAAATTTTAAAATTATCAATAAATATTATAATTATATAAATTATTATAATAAATAATATAAATTAATATTATTTATTTTTATTACAATTATAAATATATGTTATTTAAAATATAAATAATAATAAATTAATAAAAATTATAATACATAAATTTATTATATTTACATAAAATTTATATAAATTATATAAATTTTTTATTAAAAAATAATCAAAATAATACTATATAAATCATATTATTTATTATATAAATTATTATCACATATAATAAAAATAAATATTATATATTTTTATTATAAATACATATATATTATTTTTTAAAAATATTATAATATAAATTTATTCTGTTTACATAAAATTTATCGTAAAGAAAAACTTTCATTTACTATATTTAGAGTAGAAGAATGCTAGAAGATATTCACACGACAAATGAGCCCAGACGAGATGGTTCAGTTAATTGTTACTGGTTTGAGAGCTAGGTTCTGTACAGCGTCAAATACTAGTGTAAATAACGAAAATAATACACTTTGCAGAAAGTGGGGTATTAGATGGTAGACTTATATACAAATATACAGTGTAATAGAGTTCTCTGCTTCTTTTTAGATTTTGGAATAAAAATTTTAATTATCAAAAATAAAATTATATATAAATTAATTAAGTTTTAATATCATTTTATATTTAAAGTATATAAAATCATAAATTTTAAATTAAAATTTATATTTCAAAATTTATCTTCTCAAATACAACCTACAGGAACCTAGAATTACAAAAATCATAAAAGATCTACCCAAAAAATTACCTAAAATCAAATAATTATACTAATAATGGTTTGAACCATTAGTAGAATATTGAATTTTTTAGCTTTAATTATCAAAATTCAACTCTTGATAACATCAAATATATAGAGTAGAGCAATTAAAAAAAA
>JBBYHO010534021.1:0-16024 GCA_038382025.1 Adansonia gregorii | reverse complement strand
GGGTTTAGCCTATTCTACAATGTCCCAACTGGGTTATATAATGTTAGCTCTAGGTATGGGGTCTTATCGAGCCGCTTTATTTCATTTGGTTACTTATGCTTATTCGAATGCATTGTTGTTTTTCGAATCTGGATCAATTATTCATTCCATGGAAGCTATTGTTGGATATTCTCCAGATAAAAGCCAAAATATGGTTTTTATGGGCGATTTAAGAAAGCATGTGCCAATTACACAAATTGCTTTTTTAAGGGGTACACTTTCTCTTTATGGTATTCCACCCCTTGCTTGTTTTTGGTCCAAAGATGAAATTCTTGGTGACATTTGGTTGTATTCACTGATTTTTGTAGTAATAGCTTGGTCCACTGCCAGATTAATAGCATTTTATATGTTTTGGATCTAGTTACTTACTTTTGAAGGACATTTACTATTCATTTTCAAAATCATGAGGCAAAAAAATTAGCTCTTTCTATTCAATAAAACTATGGGGTAAAGAAGAGCAAAAAATGATTAACAAAAATTTTTCGCAAGATTTTGTTCATTAATTACTCCAGATTCTTTCATTTCCATGTAAAGATTATTTACTTCATGAGTACGTTTACATACTACGCCAAATACGGATACAACCCTATGAGCTTTGGTAATGTTGTTGATCAATTCCATAATGAGTACTATTTTACCTACCCCAGCTCCCCCAAATAGTCCAATTATTCCTTCACGATGATAAAGAGCTAAAAGATCAACTACTTTAATTCCTATTTCAAAAATAGATAATTTCGAATCTAATTGTATGAAAGCAGGCATAGGTTTATGAATAGAGGATGTTGTGCGAATATCTACAGGACCTAAATTATCATAAAAACCATATTCTGGCTTTTATCTAGAGAATATCCAACAATAGCTTCCATGGAATGAATAATTGATCCAGATCCTAAAAACAACAATGCCTTCAAATAAGCATGAGTAATCAAATGACATAAAATGGCTCGATAAGACCCCATACCTAGAGTCAACATCATATAACCTAGTTGGGACATTGAAAAATAAGCTATATCCCTCTTAATATTTGTTTGAGCAAGAGCTAAAGTAGCCCCTAATAATGCTCCTACCTATTATCTGGATATACCAAGAAAGATGTACGGTCTAATGAGGCTACTACAAAATATTTACTTATGGGTGGGGCAAGCTCTTTTATTCTGGTTCATGGTTTTTCTTGAGCATAAACTCGTTCTCCTTATTAGGATAAATGACATTGATGTTTTGGTTTTATAAGAAAAGCCTCTCTTTCCATCATTTTTTAGAGTTAAAGTTTATTTGTCAATGGGGATAAAAATGGGTTCACATAGCATTCTCCTTTCTTTTCCTGGTTGGGCACCATAAACTCATTCTCCTCATTTGGATAAATGGCACAGAAGCTTTGGTTTCTTATGAAAAGCTTCTCTTTCTATCATTTTTTAGAGTTAAAGTTCATTTGTCGGTTGGGACAAACATGGATTCATATAATAATCTCCTTTCTTTTCATGATTGGGCACCATAAACTCATTCTCCTCGATAAGAGAAATGACATTGATGCTTTGGTTTCATAAGAAAAGATTCTTTTTAAATCATTTTTTAGAGTTAAAGTTCATTTGTGAATTCAGGTAAACATGGATTCACATAATAATCCTATTTCTTTTAATGATTAGGCACCATAAACTTATTCCTCGTTTAGGATAAATGACATTGACTCTTTGGTTTCATTTAAAAAGCTTTTGTTCACACTATTCTTTAGAATCAATGTTTGTCTACCAATTAGGATAAAGACGGATTCACATAATAATCCCTTTTCTTTTCATGATTGGGCTCTATAAACTCATTCTACTCATTAGGATAAATGGCATTGATGCTTTAGTTTTATAAGAAAAGCTTTCCCTTCTATTATTTTTTAGAGTTGAAGTAAATTTGTCAATTGGGACAAACATGGATTCATGTAGTAATCTCTTTTTTTTTCATGATTGGGCACCATAAACTTCTTTTTCTCATTAGGATAAATGACATTAATGCTTTGGTTTCATTTAAAAAGCTTTTATTCCCAGCATTTTTTATAGCCAAAGTTCATCTGTCAATAAGGACAAAGATGGATTCACATAATAATCTCCTTTTCTTTCATGATTGGGCTCCATGAACTTATTCTACTCATTAGGATAAATGACATTGTTGCTTTAGTTTCATAAGAAAAGCTTTTCTTTCCACCACTTTTTAGAATTGAAGTTCATTTCTTAATTGGGACAAACATGGATTCACATTGTAATCTCCTTTCATTTCATGATTGGGATAATTAACTCATTCTTTTTATTGGGATAAATGACATTGATGCTCTGGTTTCATGTGAAAAGCTTCTCTTTTCATTATTTTTTAGTGTTAAAGTTCATTTATCAAATTAGATAAACCCAGATTCAGATAACAATATCCTTTCTTTTCATATTTAGGCACTATAAACTTATTCTACTCATTCGGATAAACGACAATGATGTTTTGGTTTCATAAGAAAAGCTTTTTTTTTTCCATATTTTTAAGTGTTAAAGCCCATTTGTCAATTGGGTCAAACATAGATTCACATAATAATCTATTTTTTTAATGATTGGGCACCATAAACTCATTCCCTGCTTCGAGATAAATGACATTGATGCTCTGTTTTCATTTAAAAAGCTTTTGTTCCCACCATATTTTAGAATCAAAGTTCGTTCATTAATTAGGACAAAAATGGATACACAGAATAATATCCTTTCTTTTCATGATTGGGCACCATAAACTCATTCTACTCATTGGGATAAATGATATTGATGCTTTGGTTTCATAAGAAAAGATTCTTTTTCTATTAGTTTTTAGAGTTAAAGTTCATTTATCAGTTGGGGCAAGCACGGATTCATATAATAATCTACTTTTTTTCATGATTCGGCACTAGAAACTTGTTCTACTCAATGGGATAAATGATATTGTTGCTTTGGTTTCATTAGAAAACCTTCTCTTTTCACCATTTTTTAGAATTAAAGTTCATTTCTTAATTGGGACAAACATGGATTCACAGAGTAATCTCTTCTCTTTTCATGATTAGGCGCCATAAACTCATTCTCCTCATTGGGATAAATGACATTGATGTTTTGGTTTCATAAGAAAAGCTTCTCTTTTTATCATATTTAGAGTTAAATTTCATTTATCAATTGGGACAAACGTGGATTCACATAATAATCTTTTTTTCCATGATTGGGTACCATAAACTCATTTTACTCATTGGGGTAAATCACATTGATGCTTTAGTTCATAAGAAACGCTTCTTTTTCCATCATTTTTAGAGGTAAAGTTCATTTTCAATTAGGGTAAACATGGATTCACATAATAATCTACTTTTTCTTCATGATTGGGCACCATAAAGTCATTTTCCACTTTGGGAAAAATGATATTGATGCTTTGGTTTCATAAGAAAGCTTCTCTTTCTATCATTTTTTAGAGTTAAATTTTATTTGTCAATTGGAGAAACATAGATTCACATAATAATCTCTTTTATTTTCATGACTGAGCATCATAAACTTATTCTCCTCTTTAAGATAAATTACATTGATGCTTTGGTTTCATACAAAAAGCTTTTCTTTCAATTATTTTTTAAAGTTAAAGTTTTTTTCTATTAGGATAAACACGGATTCACATAGTTTTCTCTTTTCTTTTCATGATTAGGCATAATAAACTCATTCTTCTTAATAGGATAAATGACCTTGATGATTTGGTTTCATAAGAAAAGCTTATCTTTCCATCATTTTTAAGAGTGAAAATTCATTTGTCAATTGTGACAAATACGGATTTACATAATAATCTCCTTTATTTTCACTCATTTTTCTCATTAGGATAAATGGCATTAATGCTTTGGTTTCATAAGAAAAGCTTCTCTTTCCATCATTCTTTTAGAGTTAAAGTTTATTTGTTAAGTGGGACAAACATAGATTCACATATTAATCTCTCTTTTTTCATGGTTGGGCGCCATAAACTCATTCTCCTTATTAGGATAAATGACTTGATACTTTGGTTTCATAAGAAAAGCTTCTCTTCCCACCATTTCTTAGAGTTAAATTTCATTTGTCAATTGGGACAAACACAGATTCATATATTAATCTCTTTTCTTTTCATGATTGGGCACCACAAACTTATTTTCCTCATTAGGATAAATGACATTAATGCTTTAGTTTCATAAAAAATGCTTCTCTTTCCATCATTTTTCAGAGTTAAAGTTCATTTGTCAATTGGGACAAATACAGATTCACATATTAATCTCTTTTTTTTTCATGGTTGGGCGCTATAAACTTATCCTCCTCATTATGATAAATGACATTGATGATTTGGTTTCATAAGAAAAGTTTCTCTTTCCATCTTTTTTTAGAGTTAAATTGGGGCTAACACAGATTCACATATTAATCCCCTTTCTTTTCATGATTGGGCACCATAAGCTCATTCCCCATGTTGGTATAAATGACATTGATGCTTTGCTTTCATTTAAAAAGCTTTTCTTCCCACCAATTTTGGAATCAATGTTTGTCTGTCAATTAGGACAAAGACAGATTCACATAACAATCTCCTTTCTTTCCATTATTTGGCACCATAAACTCATTCTACTCATTAGGATAAATAACATTGTTTCTTTGGTTTAATAAGAAAAGCTTCTTTTTCTACTAGTTTGTAGAATTAACGTTCATTTCTCAATTGGGATAAACACAGATTCACATAGTAATCTTCTTTCTTTTCATGATTGGACATCGTAAAGTCTTTCTCCTTATTGGGATAAATGACATTGATGCTTTCGTTTCATATGAAAAGCTTGTCATTCCATCAATTTTTTTGAGTAAAAGCTTATTCATCAATTTGGACTAACACGAATTCACATAGTATTCTCCTTTCTTTTCATGATTAGGCATCATAAACTCATTCTTCTCCTCAGGATAAATGACATTGATGCTATCATTTCATAAGAAAAGCTTATCTTTCCATCATTTTTTAAAGTTAAATTTGATTTGTCAATTGGGAGAAACACGGACTCACATAATGATTCCCTTTCTTTTCATGATTGGGCACCATAAACTCATTCCCCATAGTGGGATAAATGACATTAATGCTTTGGTTACCTTTAAAAAGCTTTTCTTCTTACATTTTTTTAAGTCAAAGTTCATCTATCAATTAGGATAAAGATGGATTCACATAATAATCTCTTTTCATTTAATGATTAGGCATTATAAACTCATTCTACTCACTCTGATAAATAACATTGTTGTTTTGGTTTCATAAGGAAAGCTTCTCTTTCCACCATTTTTTAGAATTAAGTTTGATTCCTAATTGGGACAAATACAGATTCACATACTAATCTCCTTTCTTTTCATGATTGGCCACCGTAAACACATTCTCCTCATTTGGATAAATGACAATGATGCTTTGGTTTCACAAGAAAAGCTTATCTTTCCATCAATTTTTGGAGTTAAAGTTTATTTGTCAATTAGGACAAACACAAATTCACATAATAATCTTATTTTTTTCATTATTGGGCACCATAAACTCATTCTACTTATTGGGGTAAATGATATTGATGCTTCAGTTTATAAGAAAAGCTTCTTTTTCCATCATTTTTTAGAGTTAAAGTTCATTTATCAATTGGGGCAAACATGAATTCACATAATAATCTACTTTTTTTTCATGACTAGGCACCATAAAGTCATTTCTTGGTTTGGGAGAAATGACATTGACACTTTGGTTTCATTTAAATAGCTTTTGTTCATACCATTTTTTGGAATCAAAGTCCATTTGTCAATTAGGACAAAAATGAATTTGCATAATAATCTCTTTTCTTTTCATGCTTGGGTATCATAAACTCATTCCGCGCATTGGGATAAATGATATTGATTATTTTGTTTCATTTAAAAAGCTTTGCTTCCCATTATTTTTTAGAATCAAAGTTCATCTGTCAATTGGGATAAAGATGGATTCACATAATAATCTTCTTTCTTTTCATGATTAGGCACCATAAACTAGTTCTACTTATTAGGATAAATGACATTTTTGCTTTGGTTTCACAAGAAAAGCTTGTCTTTCTATCATTTTTTAGAATTAAAGCTCGTTTTTCGATTAAGAAAAACATGGATTCACATAATAATCTCCTATCTTTTAATGATTGGACCCCATAAACTCATTCTACTCATTGGGATAAATGACATTGATGCTTTGGTCTTATCAGAAAAACTTCTTTTTCCATCACTTTTAGAGTTAAAGTTCAATTATCAATTAGGGCAAACACGGATTTACATAATAAGCTACTTTTTTTCATGATTAGGCACCATAAAGTCATTCCCCACTTTGGGATAAATGACATTGACGCTTTGGTTTCATTTAAAAAGCTTTTGTTCCCGCCATTTTTTAGAATCAAAGTTCATCTGTCAATTAAGACAAAGGTAGATTCATATTATAATCTCCTTTCTTTTCATGATTAGGCACCATAAACTCATTCTACTCATTGGGATAAATGACATTGATGCCTTGGTTTAATAAGAAAAGCTTTTTTTT
This sequence comes from Adansonia gregorii, assembly GCA_038382025.1. NCBI lineage: Eukaryota > Viridiplantae > Streptophyta > Magnoliopsida > Malvales > Malvaceae > Adansonia > Adansonia gregorii. The sequence continues at coordinate 9,454 of JBBYHO010534021.1, read as the reverse complement.
CATCATTTATTAAAGTTAAAGTTCATTTGCCAACCGGGACAAACACAGATTCACATAGTAATCTCTTTTCTTTTTAAGATTGGGCGGCATAAACTCATTCTCCTCATTACGATAGATGACATTAATGCCTCGATTTCATAAGAAAAGCTTATCTTTTCTTTATTTTCAATTGGGACAGACACAGATTCACATAATAATCTCCTTTCTTGTCGTTATTGTTCACCATAAACTCATTCCGTGCATTGGTATCAATGACATTGATGCTTTGCTTTCATTTAGAAAGCTTTTCTTCCCACCATTTTGTAGAATCAAAGTCTATCTGTCAATTAGGACGAAGATGGATTCACATAATAATCTCTTTTTTGTCATGATTGGGCACCATAAACTCGTTCTACTCATTTGGATAAATAACGTTGTTTCTTTGGTTTCATAGGAAAAGCTTCTCTTTCCACTATTTTTGAGAATTAAGATTCGATTCTCAACTGGGAAAAACACAAACTCATATAGTAATCTCCTTTCTTTTCATGATTGGGCACCGTAAACTCATTCTCCTCATTGGGATAAATGTCATTTATGCTTCGATTTCACAAGAAAAGCTTCTTCTTTCATCATTTTTTAGAGTTAAAGTTTATTCGTTAATTAGGACAAGCACGAATTCACATAGTAATATCTTTTTTTTCAAGATTAAGCACCATAAACTCATTCTCCTCATTAGGATAAATGACATTGATGCTATCATTTCATATGAAAAGCTTTTTTTTCCATCATTTTTTAGAGTTAAATTTGATTTATTAATTGGGACAAGCACGGATTCACATAGTAATCCTCTTTCTTTTCATGATTGGGCATTATAGACTTATTCCATGGATTGGGATAAATGACACTGATGCTTTGGTTACATTTAAAATGCTTTTCTTCCCATATTTTTTAGAGTCAAAGTTCATCTGTCAGTTAGGACAAAGACAGAGTTACATAATAATGTCCTTTCATTTCATGATTGGGCATCATAAACTTGTTATACTCATTGGGATAAATAACATTCTTGCTTTCGTTTCATCAAAAAAGCTTCTCTTTCCACCATTTTTTTAAAATTAAGGTTCGATTCTCAATTGGGACAAACACAGATTCATATAGTAATCTCTCTTCTTTTCATGATTGGACACCATAAACTCATTCTCCTTATTTGGATAAATAATATTGATACTTTGGTTTCATAAGAAAAGCTTTTTTCATCATTTTTTAGGGTTAAAGTTTATTTATCAATTAGGACAAACATGGATTCATATAGTAATCTCATTTCTTTTCATGATTGGCCACCATAAACTCATTATACTCATTGGGATATATGATATTGATGCTTTAGTTTAATAAGAAAAGCTTCTTTTTCCATTATTTTTTGGAGTTAAAGTTCATTTGTCAATTAGGGCAAATACGGATTCACATAATAATCTACTATTTTTTCTTGATTTGGCACCGTAAAGTCATTCCCCGCTTTGGAACAAATGACATTGATGCTTTGGTTTCATTTAGAAAGCTTTTGTTCCCACCATTTTTTAGAACCAAAGTTTATATGTCAATTAGGAGAAAACTGGATTCATATAATAATCTCTTTTTTTTTCATGATTGGGCACCATAAACTTATTTTACTTCTAAGTATAAATGACATTGAGGCTTTGGTTTCATAAGAAAAACTCCTTTTTCTATTATTTTTAGAGCTAAAGTTCATTTGTCAATTGGGGCAAACATGGATTCACATAATAATCTTTTTTTCTTTCATGATTGGGCACCATAAACTCATTCTACTCGTTGGTATAAATGACATTGTTACTTTGGTTTCGTAAGAAAAACTTCTCTTTCTATCATTTTTTAGAATTAAAGTTCGTTTCTCAATTGAGACAAACATGGATTCACATAGTAATCTCCTATCTTTTCATGATTGGGTACCGTTAACTCAATCTCCTTATTGGGATAAATGACATTGATGCTTTGGTTTCATAAGAAAAGCCTCTTTTTCCACCAATTTTTACAATTATAGTTTGTCTCTTAATTAGGACAAACATGAATTTGCATAGAGATCTCTTTTCTTCTCATGATTGGGCACAATAAACTCGTACTACTTATTGGGATAAATGATAGTACTGCTTTGGTTTCATGAAAAAAGCTAGACTTTGTTGCAACATACCCCCTAAGTGGATCCTCACGGATCTATAGGTGAGTGGGACTTCAAATATTATTTTGACTTGGAAATGTCTTCTTGACTGAGGCTTTTCTTTCGCAATGTGATGAGAACGAGAATGTACGAATTCTTAACTTGCAATATAGTAAGCATACTATAAGACGAATTGCTCATCTTATTGGTCTTGGATGACTGTCACAAAATGGCCAACGCATGAAGTCACCACCAATCATTTTAGGCTTGGCATGACTGAATGCCTATTGAAACTTATATGTTTGAATTATGAAACTCAAAACATCGATCTTGTGGTCTACGTAGTACAAAGATTCACTACTTGGGTTCGGGAGTTGGTTACACATGATGAGGTACAAACCTTTTCGTGACACCTGAAATCTTGGTTTTGATTCTTTTGATCTTACCTCGTCACTATTTTAATATAACCTATCTTATAGAAATACAAATCCAAGTTTTGATAAAAAAGATTTAATCTCATATATGCCCTGGAGAGATGGGGAATATAGAAGGTTTCAATAAAATGACCTATAGATTTTACTTTTGAAAATGAAATTTTTCACTTTGGGCATTGAAGAGATGCCCACAGGGAACATTACCTTTAATTTTATTTGAAATAATTTGAAAATATGAATGCAAATAATCATCACAAAGAAATCATGTTAGTAAGGCAACAAATGAAGTAACATAACATGGATCATTCAATGCAATGATAAAGAAAAGGAATGGACTATTGGAATTTATCTTGCAATTGGCATCGATTATTTAAGAAAAATCGAATAGATAATTTTCAAGATGCATCTGGGTTTCTTGATTGAACGAGATTTGTTCCACATATTCATGGACGTCCGAGAAGGAGGAAAAAATTAATTGTAGTTGAAAGACAGGGTTAAAGTATCCTTTCAGAAAGGTGGGGTTGGAGTATCCCCATGAATGACAAATAATTTTGACAAATGAGGATTTTTAAATCTTAATAATTTTGAAAAACAGAGTTGGAGTATCCCTATGGATGACAAATCATTTTGATAAAGGAATATTTTTCAATCTCAATAATTTTGAAAAACGAGGCTACAGTATCCCCTTAAAAGGTCGGGGTTAAAGTATCCCTAAAAGTGACAAGTGTAACACTCTTTAGTGAAGTTGAGTTGGAAAACTTAAGTTGACAACTTTGTGATTTAGGAAATGTGTGAGCGTTTCGACAATTTTTGGCAAAAAAAATTATTGTCAACAAGGATACTAAAGATGTAAAATAAGTTTGTGCCTTGATACGAGCCTATGGGAGGTCAAACCATGTTCTCGAGTCTGATTAAGGTGATACGGAGACATTCACGTGTCTCCAGATAAAATTCAGCAAAACAACTTAATCTTGACCATAATCAAAAACAAAGGGCAACATTACACTATCCTGCTTCCCAAATTTATTCTAAATTGGTTTAAAGGCTTTAGAGGGTGGACAAGATACCATTAGAATGGTAACTAGATGAGGGTCAACCTTAAAATATTCTCAATATCCCAAAAAGTCATTTTTTAAGGGAATAAATTTTTATGTTCGAATTAATTTCACTATTGTCAGAGCATATGAGAAACAAGGTGTGTCAAAATTTGAAAAATAATTTTGGACCCATTTATTATAAAAAAATTGCAACATACATTTCCAAAAAGGGAATTTTATGAACATTTTAGGAAAAATACTGGCTGTATTTGGAAAAACCATTTAGTGGGCTCAAAAGGTCTAACCAGAATGCATTTTGTTCCCTCCGAGGATTTTGGACAATATAGGTTTGAAAAATCATAACGCTTTCATCTGGGCTGATCCGGGGATGAACAAGACCTCGTTGTAAAGGTATTTTGACACATTTATATAGAAAAATATTATAAAATTCATGAAAAATCGTTTGGGATTTTAAAGTGATTTTTCAATTTGTAACAGTGCTACTGCTAGTAGGGGACAAAGTAAAGTAAAGGATATTTCTTATTTTCTTTATGCTTATAGGTCTAAACTCGAGTCATCGACATTTGAACTTCCATGACTGAAGATAAACAATGGCATGAGCTTCACGAACTCATTTGCATAGCCCTGAAGTTTTTTGGGTAGATGAAATATCCCGTTGATCATACCACTCAAGGTTTCAACTTAAAAACAAGGCATGAACATTTTGGGAACAAGTGTAAGGCCTATCTGGAGCTGGATTATGATATTTCTAATTATTCCGTTACATGTTCCATCAAAACCTTAAACTATGGTATGGCTACTTTAATGTTGGATTGATCGACAAGGAGTTTGCTTAATGTATCATAGGCATGACAATAAGGGCCAACCCATTATCTATGAATACTTTGGGCAAAATGCATCCCTTGCAATAGGTAGTGATATGTAAAGCTTCATAATTGCCTCTGCATCCGGGTGGGATCTCATCATCAATGAAGGAGATATAATTATCAGCCATGAAGTTGTTCACTAGCCGATCCAATTTGTCCATAGAGATGTCCAATGGCACATATGCTTCATTTAACACCTTTAATAGTGCATTTCAATGAACCTCTGAATTAAAAAGTAGAGATAGCACATAAATCTTTTCAGGTTATTTACTTAACTGGTCTACAATATAGTATTCACTATGCTTGATGAACTTGAGAAACTCGATGGCTTTTTTTTCACTTACTACTTCCTTGACTTTCTCGAGGTCCAAATTCTTTGCTTGGGCTTGAGTGATACTAATGCTTGGAGATGCATCAACCTTCTATTTTTCTTGAGTAGATAGAGTGTAACACCTGCCACTACAGGTTAAGTGACTAACTCCTGACAGTTTTATTGCAGTAGTTAAGGGAGTTAGTTCTCTGATCATCACTACTTGACTCTCGTATTTCCATGGGATAGCTTTGTTGCTCTTATTTAAGAATGGTTTAAGCACCTCCGCAACTAACTTTGGTGTAGGTATCAAAAAACTAACCTTGAAAATTGACTTGCTATAAAGAATGAAGGGTCAGTTTTTCTCATAAGACGGCTACATGATTTTGTCTCTTATCATGTTAATAGATTTAACAATAGGTATGATTTCACAATAGAATTCTATTTGGCCTTTATTCATCATTCTTTGAACCATGGGCCTAAACTCCCTGCAAATTTGTAGGGTATGACCTATAACTGTGTGGAAGTCATAAAAGTTACCAGGATTATCTTCTAATTTTTCTATTGCATTGAGCAACCCGACCTGAATCAATTTCTACTAGATTAAGAACATTGGCATCCTCACATCCTCTATGCTTGCCTTGACTTCGTATTTGTTCTTAATGCTGATCATGTTTACAGTCGGCCTAGTGTGGTTTGGTAAAAGATTGACGGCAACATTTGTCCCTGGTTGATCCCAAACTATAAGACTTTTGAGTAAATTAGATTTTGCACATTTCATTTGAAAGATATACATTTCTCAATGTCATGCCCTGCTACCCTAGCATGGTATTCATACTGGTATTAGGGTTATATTATTATGGGTATAGCGGTTTGTTTTTGGGACATAGGTTTGGGCCTACTAAATGATTTTAGAGCAAGGTCTGGTAGAGCTCTTTATAGGTCATAGGGATAGGATCAAAATGTTATCTTTGTTGATTTGCACCATGATTACCATGTTCATTATCAGTTGCTCAATTGGGACTTTGGTGGACTTGTGAAGGGTAGTTTTGTGGTGGGTTAGATAAGATTGCAAAGGATGGGTTATAGGTTACGGCATTAATTGGCTGGGGGGTATAGTGATAGGGTGAAAATACAGCATGCTTGGGTAGTGAGGGTTCGGTATTTGACGCTATTTTGGCTAAGATAAGCTAGCATAACTTATGGCATTGGCTTCTCCTTCTTTCTTTTTATTGGCAATGGGCTTCTTACTCGATCTAGCTATTTCTTTAGTAGACATTCTCCCACTCTTAATGGTGGCATCGATCATTTCTCTGGAGAGCACTAAGTTTGCAAATTTCTTAGTGGAATTCTCTACAAGCTTCTCATAATAAGGAGCACTAAGGTGTGAATGAAAGTGACTGTTATCTCTTTTTTCATAAAGGGAGGTGGGACTAGGGCTACCACTTCTCTCCACCTTTGGGCTACCACTTCTCTCCACTTTTAGGCTTATTCTCTAAAACTTTTAGTGGATCTCTTCGCAAAATTCATTAAGGAAAGTTGATCTAGTGCCCAATTTGACACGTACTAGTGTTAATTTAGAAAGGCCTTAGCCAAGTCAGTCCATGATTAGATTTTCACATTCTCTAGCTCGATATACCACAGAGCTACTGCCCTATTGAGGTTATGCTAGAAGTAATGGATGATGAGCTTTTCATCTTTCTTATACCCAGCCATCTTTCAAAGGTATATTCGAACATGGACAAAAGGGTCAATGGTTCCATTGAACTTTTTAAACTCTAAGACTTTAAACTTTGGGGGAATGATAAGGTTGGACACAAAAGACAGTGATTGCACATCAAAAGCTTTAAACTTGTCAGTCCCCTTGATAGCTTGGAGGCATTTTTCTAGTGGCTAGAATTTGTTCACTTCTTCTGCAGTTATGGTGGACTTTTGACCTTTTATTTTCTATGGTTCCTCATGGTCAAGGCTTATCGAATCTACCGATGAGACTCTTGCATCACCCTTTGAGTGTCGGGGATGAATTGACAAGCTGCAATGGGATTTAGGTAGATAACTAGTAGAGCCTAAGTGGTAGGTGTAGGAGCAGGATGTTGTTCTTGTCTAGTTTCCCTTTGGATGAGTTATGGATTATTGGCAAGGGGACTTTCAGCATTGGAAGGATAATTCCTTATTTTAACAGTACTAGCTTGCCCTTTTTTCTTTCATAGAGGCAGTCATTAGTTCCATAAGTTTCACGATTTGATTTTTGCATTACGTATTGCTAACGAAGCATTTGGTCTTGCGATTCCTTAACCATTAGCTCAAGTCGCTCAATACGAGCTTCATGATCACTCTCCATGATTTGCTTGTGACATCGTGTGCTGTAACAGTGTGTGATGTAATATTTCGTGTTCCTAATTGATCTCAAAATCCATTACACTTTTATGGCCAAATTCTTGTATTAGACTTTCATTTGAAAATGTATTTATTGATGAGTAATTATGATGCAGTGACGAGTTAAGATAATGAATGATTGCTGCAAGTGTAACAAAAAATTGTGAAATTAAATGTGATTATGCACTGGAGACAATTGATTCTTGGAACAACTTCGCTAATAAGATCATTCATAGAGTCACAAAAGGGTTTTTCTTTTACAAAATTATTACATTTGAAAATATCTAACCTTATTACATTATGTAATCACACGATCAAAAAACCTCAAAAGTCATTATTCATAATCTCTAATAGGTACAATGTCTCACCTTATGGACCAAGCTCTTCAATCATGTCATCCGCCTCTCATTAAGCCATCTAAACTTGTTCAGTAAGGTGCTGATGTTGTTCTTGGTGGTTCAAATGTGCTTGGTTGATTGTCGCTTGCCAATCCAGTTCACGTTACTCGAAAGCCCTTGTTAGTTCATTGATATAACCTTAATGATCCTGAAGAGACTATTCTAACTGCTAGATTCTGTGAGTGAGGGCTTCATTTTCAACTCTGGCAGCTCTTACATCTTGCATTTGGGTCTCCAGTCTTTGATTCCTTCATTGGTAGGTGGAAGCAAGAGCATGTGCCCTCATGATTTTTTCTTCACTAGTTTTGACTTTTTTTTTACTGATTTAGCTCATGATTGAGAGTGGCAACTTTCGTTTCCTATTTGATTTATGTCTTGCTAATACATTAGGACTGATTAGCTTTTTGGAGTGTCACATAAGCTTTAGTTAGGCTCTTGAGGTCATATTTGAAGTGATCCCTTTCCTTAATGACTTGATCCATTTCACCGCTCCTAAGATAGATATCCGTCTGTAGCTGGCCTTTTTTCTCCTTAAGTCGAAAGATTTCTACAGCAAAAGATGCTTTTCTCGCTTGAACTCCCTCCTAAATAGCTTTATCTCAAAAGGCGGTTCCTCTATTGGGATGTGTAGTTCTCGAAGTTAGGTGGTGGCAAGGGATCATTGATACAATAGAGTCTCTATTCTTCATATCCAAGTGTGGTAGGGCTTCCTCTCTAGTATCTTTCCATACAATGGATCTTCTTCTAAGCTTGGAAAGCTAACTAGACTTTTGCTTTATAATTAGGCTCTCTGTATTCAAAATTCCAATGTCCCAAGTCTTTGAAGAACGGGATGAATTACTGGCACTAGAACTTATGTAATACTAATAGAGCAGCATAACTAGTATTTCCCCATAATCCGAGGAGCGGTACATAAGTGTATCTCCATATCTGTACATAATCGACTGAGAAAACACCCATGGGGCTCTCCATGTAATGTCTTCCTTGTTGACGTTCTGTAATTCCTCAACCCAATGGTTTTTTGTCTTATCTTGATGACATTCTTCCTCTAATGTCATGGAAAGAGGATTGATCTTGAAGAAGAAATTTTGCCCGACTCTCCCCTTCCTACCACAGAGATGACCTCAGAGCCATATCTGAAGCAACTCCCGATAAACTTTCCTATTCCCATTCTTTTACAATAGCTAAAGGCACGGATAGTTTCAGCGCTGATGGCAAAAATAAGGTTGATGTTGCAATATAGGTGAGAAAAGAAATCTGCGACTACCACCTCTATCGAACCCAAAGTCTTCGGGAATATAACGAGCCCATAAATTGCTAGAGCGTAGACATCTTGAGCTTTCTTTTGATCAAAAAGATTTACTGTGCCCTCTTTTAAGCTAGCCCAAGAAATTTATTTGTTGTTCCCTTTTACTTTAATGTGACTATCAACCTATGCTTCTGTGGCTCCAAGAATTTACCTCAACCTTTTCTTGAATGGAAGAAGTGTTAGCACTTTACAGTAAATCCAGTATGACTTAGCCCTTTCTATCTTGAACTGAGCTGTGTACTCATCAATGGTAGGGACTAAATCTTGTTGGTTGAAGTGAGACATTGATAGGTTGGATTCCAGAACTATGTCATTGCTCATAATAAGCCATCATCCAACTGAACTCGAAGTAAGAGAGCTATATCCTCGTACTTTTTAGTGAAGAATTCCTTTTCATTGTTATCCCAATTGTCCTAAATGTGCTTAATTCTCGATAATCATTTTGACAAAAACTGATTTTGACCTCTTCATATATTTCTAGGACATAATCAGGCTTAAGGATGTCTCTATCTTGACGTTGGTGACCTTCTGACCATGTTCTAGCATTTTCAAAA
>JBBYHO010533941.1:0-14792 GCA_038382025.1 Adansonia gregorii | reverse complement strand
TAATCGTCCTTATTAAATCACACTTGTTGATAATAATTTAAAAATCGTTAAGTGATAGTAACTTTAAATCAACAACAGTTATTAGATTAGTCCTTTCTAAATAACTTAAATCTGATCGAAAACTGTGAGTTAATTTTTTTCGTTGAAGAACAGTGATCATCAAAATCTTTGTAGAACGAATTTATACTAGAAGAAGTGCTCAGCAAAATATGCAACTTCTCTCCAAATTTTAGTTTATAATCAGATCAAGACTCAACTTTTTTAGCATTGTATATATAAGCTAATGTGAACCTTAAATGTGAATAATTTTGAAATATTGTCATCCAACTGATATCTAGATACATTTTATAATTTGTTCATTCAATAAAAACAAAACTTGTGGCTTATTTCCAAGTATATATGTATATTAAAATATTCATTTTATTCATAATAAAATTGTTATTGGTATTTATTTTTGATGAATTTTTTATTATATCTAAAATAATAATTTATAATATTATATCGAATACAAGAATTTATGACCATTAGTGATCAAATTATCGTAATGATCTTATTATCATAGTAACTAAATCAGCATAATAATCTTAAAAATAATGCCAAATATTATTTAAAAAGCTGGTTGTAAGCACCAATAACATTAGTAATGCAAAAATAAGAATACAATACAATCTATTATTTTTCCACTTTTATTTTCAAGGCTTTATGCCAAAAGGGATAGCACTTATAGTGCGAGTGCAATAAGAAGAGAGAATACAACTCATAATAGTCGACACCATATTGGTATTACTCATTTTGGTTAACATGTATAGATTTTAAGATAATACGAAATGATTTTAATAATATACCATTTAAGTTTTTATATAGATATGTAACAACCATACTGACTTACCCCAATTAATATAGATATGTATTGATCAATATTGGTTGAAACAAGATTTTAAATTTTTTAAAATTTTCGCTTTTTCTTAAATCAGTTCATAATGTTAAAATTTATATTCGCATTAATATATATGTAACGTTGATATTTTTGCATACATATATATTAAATGTTTTATTAAAAAATTTATAATAATGTGTATGTAAAAAAATATTTAAATAATATTAATAAACTCAAAGCGATACATTGATATTCGTTGGTACCAATATATCCCGCTACCATTTAAAATGATACATCTACCAATAATATTATTTTGACTCCTTTGATACAAATTCTGCCAAATCCGATTGTTAGTTACCAATTATTGCCCAAAAAAATCATAAATCAACTCATAAAATGGAAATAAAACATAAGTGATTTGCCACTTATTTATTTAGATTTATATTTCATATAAGATAGTTTATTAGATTTATATACTGTCAATAAAATAAATGGTATTAAGCTATTAAATTTTTTAAAAAATAAATACTTAAAATTATTTAATTTATTAATAATATATTTTAATAAATTATGAATATATTAAATATAAAATTTAAATAATTATTGCATACACAAATAATAAAATTAAAAAATTAAAAATAAAATTAATAAAATAACATGAATTTTATTTTTTTAAATATATTTTATAAGATATACACCAGCCTATTCATATTATTTATAAAAATTTTCCATTAGTGTCGGATTAATAGGATGATTGTCCGTAAATTTATTCATCTACTTGTAACCGTGAAATTATTAATCACGACACGATGTACGGTAGGAGTGAGACTAATCAAACATCCTTGACCTTGAGCAATGCATCAGCCCCTTCCTTGATCAACTTCCACGCGGCAACCACGTGGCGTTCCTCTGTCAGTGTGGCCCCCACAGCAAACCTCAGTATGTATTCCCCACCGACTTTGGTGTGGGTCATATAAACCCGCCCTGTTGAGTTTACCCACTCCAATAGCTTCCGGTTCAAAATCTCCGTGTAATCCGATCCCTTATTCTTATCCGGCTTTAACTGAAAACAAACCAGCCCGAACTCTCTCGGCACCACCATGTCGAACCTTGGGTCTGATTTAACAAACCCCTCGAACATTTGGGCCATACCAACGTCGGACCGGATGTGACGCTGTAGGTTCGCTATACCGTAGCTTCGGAAAATGAGCCATAATCGTAATGATTTGAACCTTCGACCCGTACCAACTTGCCAATCCTTAAAATCCACAACCAAATCCGATTCGCTTTGTTTGTTTCTCAAGTACTCCGGGTTGGTGCCCAGTGCTTTCACAAGCAGCCTGGGGTTTTGGACCCACAAGCAGCAACAATCCAAGAAACCCAGTAGCCACTTGTGGGGGCTCAAACTTAGTGAGTCAACTCGCTCTATCCCATCAAGGTGATGCCTGAACTCCGGGCAAATACATGCGCTACCCGCGTAGGCAGCATCCACGTGTACCCATATGCCATGTTCGTTCGCTACTTCAGCAATCGGTCCTATTGGGTCAACGGCTGTGGTGGAAGTTGTCCCCACGGTTACACAAAGGTATAGAGGGACCAATCCGGCTGCCAAGTCAGCTTCCACAAGCCTTTGGAGGCGAAGGGGAGATAGGGAGAAACAATCGTCGACAGATGTGGTAATTGACCTTATGTTTCGAGGAGCAATGCCAGCCAACTTACAGGCTTTGGCAAATGTAGAATGAGTTTGGTCAGACGCGTAGACGACAAGCTTGTGGGTGTTGTCGAAGCCGAGAACAACAAGAGCTCTGTCCCTGGCAGCAATGAGAGTAACGAGAATAGCTTCGCTGGTGGTGTTTTGAATTACGCCACCACCAGTGCCTTGAAACGTGAATGACTTGGGTAACTTCAGCATGTTAGCTAGCCAGTCCACGACGGTCATTTCCAGCTCGGTCGAGGCTGGAGAAGCCAGCCAGTTGAACCCTACAGAGTTAAAGCAAGAGCAAAGCATTTCTCCGAGAAAAGCGGCAGTGCTAACGGTGGAAGGAAAAAATGCAAAGAAGTTAGGGCTTAGCCAATGGGTCATGCCAGGGATTATCTGGTTTTCCACGTCTTTTAGGATTGTTTCGAACGGTTCGGGAAGATAGGGTGCGTTTTCAGGGAGGGTGGTGCGGAGATAGCCTGGTTGCACCTGGCTGAGAACTGGGTAGCTTTCGATTTTTTGGTAGTAATCAGCAATGAAATCTACCATGAAATGGGCTTGTCTTCTGAATTCTTCAGGGTCTAAAGGATTGAAATGGCAAGTCTCCGGCAAGTTAGATTCAAGTCTACCCATGATCAAGAACTCGAAACACAGAAAGAGATTGTATAAGTTTAGACGGTTGGGGATACATAGGGGGTGTGTGTGTGTATATATATACACAGAGAAAGAGATTATATGCAAAACAACTAAATATTATACGATGTAACACAACTAAATACAATTATCATTATTAACATGGCTATTATTTTATTTGTAATTTAACTAAACCTAATCAAAATTTCATTCTTCAAATTTAAAATTGCTAATTATATTTTTGTAAAAAATAAGTATAAAATTCCTGTTTCAGGCTTTTAGGTTTTATACAGTTTAGTCGAATGTATTTTTCGTATCTTAATCTGCTAAATACATGAATGATATTGAAGACATGAATAATTTCGTGTCAAAATTCTTAGCGACAAGATAAATACAAAACATGTTTTTGACAAACTCAAATACTATTTTTTAGAGAAACCAACCAAGGGGAGAAAATTGCACGGTTAATCTGAATGCATGCAGAAAGATATGGTGTTATTTTGGAGAACTAGGATATGTTGGTACAATTAGGGAGAGTTGGTTTTTTATATAATTAGTATGTAGAGGAACAAACTTAGGGAAAAAACAAATAAAAGTTCACATTTATATTTTGCTAATGTTGGTTGTCATGTTAGGTGTATAGAGATAAATTATAGATGTTGTTACGTATTTATTTTTTCTTGTCTGTGGTTCCAAATTTTAACAATCATTCTGAAATTATTGATGTACGCATTAACAATGCAACTATATATTTTAGGAAAACTTAAGCTGTCTTTATAAGTATTAGTTAAAATTGTCAAAATGAAAAAAAAAAATATATGTATATTTATTACATTATTTTTTAATTTTGTTATAATAATTAATTTCATGTAAAGCTTTTGTCCAAAAATAAAAGTTTTGGGTGGTCAAAGGTTAATTATAGGCATCTATTAATTGAATTCTATTTAATTAAAAATTGAAGGACGAGAGTACAGATTGTCAAAATTTTTACTAATATAAACACTTGATTTTAATGTTATAAGTTAAATGACATCAATTTAATTAATAAATTTACTAAAACAATATAAAAATTATAACAAACAAATAAAATAAAAATATCTTTTTAATGAATTTACAATAAATTAAAAATACCTAAACAACTACAAAAAGCAAAAACAACTCACATCCTATGGGGTCATTACCTTATTCCCAAAAGATGAGATACATAATGCACCCGTTTATATGCCCAAAGACTTTTCATTTCTTATTTAATGTGGGATTAACACACCATGCCTACTTTTTTAGAGCGCTTGGTAAGATATTCTCCTCCATCCAATCTCATAACACCTCTATGATGAGCTTTTTCACAATTTTTTCGTACCCCACCTTTGGAGTGTTCGGCGCAGAGTCACAGTTGGTCCAACTTGCCTACCCTACTCATTGGGATGCTTGACTTGAAATCGAATGATTAAAGGTTGACTCTAGTACCAACTATCACGGGGTTAGACTTTAGCCTAGAAAACCATGCAACTTTAGGCTTAGAATTTGCTTCCTTGTATGCCTAAGTCAACCTTCAAATACTCAAAAGTAGGATCTAAATTCTCCAAAAGCAGTAAAGCTAAAAACTTAAAAGATTGGAGCAAAAAAGAGAACATAACGAGAATAGAGAGAAATGATTAAATATATTTCTCAAGTGTTTTATGATACAAATGAGCCTGAAGAGACCTCTATTTATAATTGAATTCTCTATACATCAATGGCTCAGATTAAATCCAATGGACAGCTAGGATTCATATTTATCTACAAAACATAGAATCCCAAATGAATTTAAACTTAGCAGCTTTTTCTCTATCTAGTTTTAAATAAGTTGGAGTAAGTTATTTTTAACTGTATCTCCAAGCTTTTATAAACTGGGCTTTCTAGAATTCTTCAAGGATTTGGCTTATTTTGGTAGGCCAAATTATTTCACGTAATTTGTGTCTTTAGGCCTGGGCTGATTAGTGCGGCCAAGCAGTTATTTTTTTACATTTGTTAATATAAAACAGTTTTTAAACTTTTTTTTATCCACTATAAAATAGCCACTTTTACCTTTGTTTACTTTTATATTTCTTTTTATTTTTTTCTCATCTACTTATATAGTGGGCATGCTATAATCTTATATTTACAATTTGAACTCATTACTCCATCATCTAATTTTAAATGTTTTTTCAACAATTTCAAACATGTCAAGAAATATATATTTGTTTTTACATATTTAATACCTTAAATATAATTTTTTATAATATGATATAAACCTATTAATTGGACAAGTTGATTTGGTTCAATTTGCATCAGATCAATTCAAATTTTTAAATTTTAGAGTCATTTTTGGATTAGGATCATTTTATTTTCGAATCATTTTGGGTGTTAGATATCAATGCAAAATTGAAGATACATAAATACGAAATATGTATACATATATAAAATTTTTCACGTGGTATCGTACATAGATACATATTGTATGATTACAATACACAATTATATCCATGGTGAATAAGAAATTGATCTTTTCATATTCACTTGAAGAAGAAGAAATTAGTTGGTGGCATTAGGTGGTACATGCAATCCCATATTGAAAACTTAAAACTTATGTTAGTAATATATATAAGCTTAGTTTCTAACCAAAACTAGGCCTTAATGGTACTTAAGCTTTGGTGTGAAAGTTAAGGCTTACATGAGTTTGAGAAACCATACGCATGTTAAGCGAAGTTAAGTTGGGTTGAGCCTAAGCATGGGCTTAGATTAAAGGTTAAGTGGCCTTAATTTTTTAAAGCCTGATTGGTTGAATTTATTGTCGGAATAAAACATGTGTCTTAAAAATGTTCTAATATTTTTAAATTTAAAAAATCTTGTCGGTTGAGAAAATTATCCGAAACAATTTTATAGTGTCAAAAGCTGAAACTGTTGGAATCAATTTTTGTCTTGCCCGAAACTTTGGAAACAATTTCTCTAGTCTTCTTCCTTCAAAGTTTGGTTGTCTTAATCATCTAAGAAAGAATACACTGTATTCCTTACTGATTCATGTAGCTACCATTGTTATGCTTCCTACTATAATGAAACTAAGAAACTTAAGAGACAGATTGCGATGAATTTCTTGAGCACAGTTAATAAATGTTTTAAGATCAGGTGTTTTAAATTTTAAATCAATCTAGTTTCGGTGTATCTTGATTGTATATTGAATTTTGGCCTAATTCTTCGATTTTGTTTCACTTTCTGTACAATCTATTTTTTTATTATATTGAATTTTTTTTTTTGCATATTTTCCAATGTCAAGTATTTTTCATACTAGATTTGGGTCTTATTCATTTGAATCAAACAAGTTTGACATTCGAGGTATATGAGTTTGAATCATTTTAGTTCAATTTATTAATTTTAAATTCAAATAAAATTTAAATAAATTATTTGATAAGTCCAATTTAATTAGAATTTTATTAAAATATAAAAAACAAATCATATTTAAAAATAAATATAGAAATTATAATTTTTAATAAAAATAAATATCTATTGGACTTGACTTTTGGATTTTTACATAATCGAGTAATTTTTTAAATTCAACTATTTATTTTATTTAAACGGGTAGATTATTTAACAAACTTTTATACTATGATAAAGAAAAAATTATTTAAATAAAGAGTCCAAAAATCTTTAGATTTCACAAATAAAGCTAGAAAAATAATGTATAATCTCGTATGATATATTTAAAATTAAACAAATAATTGAAAAAAATAAAAATTATGATAAAATCTTAATTGTTCAAAATAAAATTTAAATATAAAAGGTAATTATATAAAATATGTTACAATAAAAAAAATGACTTCATTCGGAGACTTAAAAAAAAAAGGATACTTAAACGAAATAGAGGAAGTTTAAGTAGAGGTATTCATGGGTGAGTTATTTGTTCAAATCTAAATGTTTGTCCAACATTTGGGAGGACAAAAATATTAAGTCCATAAAATGAATTTGGACAAAAAAATTATACTTATTTATAAAAGCGGTTGGGCCTTGGCTCTAATATTTAAGCCCAAGCCCAACTAGGCATACTCATTTTTCAATTATATAATTTTATATTATATTTATATATAACTTATATCGTATGAAGAATAAACATATATAAAATTTTAGTGTAAATTTAAAATAAAAATTATTAAATTACTAAATATTAAATTTAAAAAAAAATAAATATGTTCGGATTATCTATTTATAAATATCTGAAAGCCTAAGCAGAATTTGAAATTCATAATTCAGACCGGGCAGGCTTGAGAAAGCATAAAATCATGCTTAAGCCTAATCTAAACTTAACACAATCTGACTTGTAAACATTTTCAATTTTTTAATGAATATATATTAATTTTTTGAATTAGAAAAGACATGTCAAGCATCTCAAAAAAAAATTTATGAAAATAAATAACTTTTATGGTTTAAAGGAATGGATCTTCGAATTAATTCTGCTGTTTGATGCGCCAACCCTTGAACCAAATGTTTTGATGTCATGATATTAAGTAATTAGATGCCATTTATACGGAAGAAAAAATTTATAGTAGGAAATTACTTCTTCATCCAAAACTTTTACGACTTTATATCATTTAGTATCTAAGAGCATGTTTTATATTTGAACCAAATCAATAATCAAATGTTGCTATTTATTCATATGTTAATAGCATCGTCCATAACGACTTGGTGAAAGTACTGAGGACAAGCCTCTATCCAATGCGCATCAACTTCTAATGACATGCCACCTTTAGCAATGCTGTGAGCTACAATGTGTCTATCTCTCCCAACGTGTAGCACGTGGTATTCCTGAACGGTTGCGAACTGCTGCCTAACTCCTTAATAATAGGCGGCCCATGTTGGAAAAATCCTTTGATGACCAGTCTAGAGTCCCCCTCTCGTACGACTCGTTGTAGCCCCAGCCGGCTTGCAATTTCCAGAGCTTTCAATGCTGCTACTGCTTCACAGATACAGGCATCATTAACTCTCCCGACTTTCAGTGCTGCACCGCGAGTACAAAGCCTTCATGATCCGGGTTGATGACCCCTATCCCTTCTGTTTGCTGTTACTCCAAGGATGCACCATCGAAATTTATCTTCACCAGGTTCTCAGCTGGTGCTTTCCGGCGCGCTGCTCTGGCTATTGTTCCTACAGCCAAAGATGTTGTTTGTGCCAGAAGATAGTGTTGGATATCAATAATTTTTTAATAGTGTATAAATATAAAATATATATATGTATACGAAGTTAGTCGTATAACATTCGTATCAAGATACATTATATAAATTTAATTTACACAATTGATATCCGAGGTGAATGAAAAATTATTTTTAAATTGTCGTTTAAAATTGTCCAAACCTTTTCATAATAGTATAAAGCATTAATTTTGTTTAAACCTTATCTTAATTAATATTTGAAACATTTCTATTAAAATAAATTTCGTCCAAATGGATCTTTTTCCATTATAACTTAATGTCTGCTTCAATATTAAATTTCAATTATGATGATTATAATGTTTTATCGTAGGATATATATATATATATATGTTGTGAGGGAAGGGATGGAACAAAAAAAGAAGAATAAAGAAAAGAAAGAGAAAAAAAAACAGCTTTTATCCATCCTATTTAGTATTTTAAGAAAGAAAACTGTTTCACTCTATTGGTTTATCGTGTTATCGTTTAAAAGTGCTATTAAACGATAATGAGATTGAGAAGGCTTGGGAGTCATATTGCAAACTTTGTCAAGCATGTATAGGCAAGCAATAAATGTTTTAAAGTTAGAGGTTACAAACTTTGACTCAATCAAAATTTGTTCTTTGAATTTCTTTTCAATAATATAATTTTGTATGATTTCTTTTGTAATTTTTATTTCTGATTAATATTGTTTAACCAGTTTATGTATTTTGCAGTATTTTTAATATTTTAGGATCATGAATTTCCAACAACTTAAGACATTTATTGTATATCTTAATATACTGCTTGTTTGTATAATCATATTTATATTTTTAATACTATTTTAATCTGCTGTATGTTGCTAAATATTATATGCTTGTGCTTCCTAAAACAGACAGTTGATCACTGTTTTATGTTGCATCTTTTGCTTGAAGATTGAAATTCTATTTTATATGTATCATTTTTTTTAACCTTTGACTTCTCTTATACGACATATATTGATGTGATTCATTATAAAAAATAAAAATAAAAATTTGCAACCAATTTCTAGAGATCGTAACCGATCATTTGCTTTTATTCATACAATGCCTTTTCATGCTTTAAGTCTAACATGATATTTCCCTGTAGCTAATTTTGTTTAATTAAAAAAAATTGTTCTTTTATCATTATTCGATTATGACAATATACATTGCATGTTTATAGTTTAAATTACATAGATTCGTATATATAGTTTT
This sequence comes from Adansonia gregorii, assembly GCA_038382025.1. Taxonomy (NCBI): domain Eukaryota; kingdom Viridiplantae; phylum Streptophyta; class Magnoliopsida; order Malvales; family Malvaceae; genus Adansonia; species Adansonia gregorii. The sequence continues at coordinate 5,174 of JBBYHO010533941.1, read as the reverse complement.
TCCTTACTGGTTATATAATAAGTGTATAACTTAATTTTTTAATAGATTTGATTTGATGATTTATTCTATATATATCTGTTTGAACTATGCATATTAATAAAATATTAAACTGTGTACAAGATTACTTGTGTTTAGAAATAAGTGTTTTAGACTGTGATTAAGTTGATCCTATTATTGTATAACAAATGGCTGAATTGAGTATTGGTAATGCAAATGCACCAGCTGCGCAACTACCTCTACATGCTACGCATGGAGAAAAACCCGAGAAGTTCATAGGGGTGGACTTGAAGAGGTGGCAACAAAAGATGATATTCTACCTAACAACCCTTAATTTTGCCAAATTTTTAACTGAAGAGGCTCTGGTTCTTGAGGAAAGGGAAACATATGTTACAACTGTAGGTTCAGTTAAAGCATGGAAGCACTCAGACTTTCTATGCAAAAACTAGATTCTCAATGGTCTAGATAACTCATTGTATAATGTGTATAGTCCAATGAAGACAGCTGAAGAGTTGTGGGAGTCCTTGGACCGAAAACATAGAACCGAGGATGTCGGCATAAAGAAATTTATGGTCAATAAATTTTTAGATTTTAAAATGTTAGACTCTGAGACTATGATCAGTCAGGTCCAAGAATTTCAGTTGATTCTCCATGAGATTGCTGCTGAAGGAATGGTGTTAAGCGAGTCATTTCAAGTGGCTGCATTAATTGAAAAACTTCCACCTTCATGGAATGATTTTAAGAATTATCTCAAGCATAAGTGAAAAGAGACGAGTTTGGAGGACCTGATCGTTCAACTGAGAATTGAAGAAGATAATCAGGGTTCGGAGAAACGAGCTAAAACTCAGAATATGGAAGCCAAAGCTAATGTCATAGAACATGTGAAGAAGACCAATAAAAGGAAACATGTTGGCTCAAGTTCTTCCCACGGGAACAAAGGTGAGATTGTAAAGAACTTCATGGGAACTTGCTTTGTTTGTAATAAGCAAGGACATCATGCCAAAGATTGCTGTCATAATCAGAACAAGAACAAGAAAAAGAAAGCTCAAGCCAACTTAGTTGATGGTAATGAGATTGAGCTTGTCGCTGTGGTGTCAGAAGTGAACTTGTAGAAAACCCGAAAACATGGTGGGTTGACACTAGTGCTACTTGCCATGTATTTTCTAATAGGAAGAGTTTCACCGAGTACAAAAAAGCTGCTTCGAATGAGCAATTATTTATGGGAAACTCTTCAATCTATAAAGTTCTTAGCCATGGAAAGGTGGTATTGGAAATGACCTTTGGAAAAGAACTAACTTTGAACGATGTTGTTCATGCTCCTGAAATCCATAAAAACTTAGTGTCTGGCTCATTGTTAAGCAAAAACGGATTTAGGTTAGTTTTTGAATTTGATAAGTTTGTACTTTCCAAATCTAGAATGTTTGTAGGGAAAGGTTATCTTTGTAATGGGCTTTTTAAGCTGAATACCATGACTATTGTATCCAAGAACAAGAATGGTAATAAAACAAGCTCTTCTTCTGCGTATTTGCTTGAGTCTCCTAATCTATGGCATGGTAGATTAGGTCATGTAAACTTTAAGACCTTGCAAAGAATTAGTAATTTGGATTTGCTTCAAAAATTTTGGGTTGACAAAAGTTATAAGTGCCAGACTTATGTCGAATCTAAATTTGCCAAAGCTCTTTTTTACTCGAAAGAAAGAAAAAGCGAACCTCTAGATTTAATTCACACAGATATCTGTGACTTAAAGTTCATACAAACTGGAGGTGAAAAAAAGTATTTTATTACTTTTATCGATGATTGCACAAGATATTGTTACGTCTATTTGCTACGAAGCAAAGATAAGGCCTTAGAGGTTTTTAAGCACTCTAAAATTGATGTTGAAAATCAATTAAACGAGAAAATTAAAGAGATAAAGAGTGACCGAGGTGGTGAATATGATGCATCGTTTATTGAGTTCTGCATAGAACATGAAATTATGCATCAAACCACTGCTCCATATTCGGCTCAACAAAACGATATTGCAAAATGCAAAAACCGTATGTTAAAAGACATGATGAATGCTTTGTTGATTAGTTCAGGGTTACCTCAAAACTTGTGAGGGGAGGCCATTTTAATAGCAAATTATATTTTAGATAAAATACCCTACAAGAAATCAAATAAGACACTTTATGAGTTATGGAAGGGTCGAAAACCTTCCTATAATTACATGAAAGTGTGAGGGTGTCTTGCTAAGGTGTGATTTCTCCACCTAAAAAGGTCAAGATCAGACCTAAGACTGTAGATTTTATATTCATTGGATATGCAAATAACAGTTCGGCTTATCATTTCCTTGTTTATAAGTCAAACATTTCGGACATTTATGTCAATACGGTCATTGAATCAAGGAATGCATCATTTTTTGAAAATGTAATTCCATACAAGGAAACACAAGGAAATAAGATTAATAAGAGAATTCATGAGGATTCGAGAAATGATCCATAAGAGGAAGATGAGGAATAAGTTAAACCCCAAAAAAGTAAACGGACTAAACTATCGACCACATACGATCTAGATTTTCTAACTTATTTGTTAGAAAATGAACCTCAAACTTTTAAAGAGACTATTACATCTCTAGAAGCACCATTCTGGAAAGAGGCCGTTAATAGTGAAATAAAGTCCATCATGCAAAATCATACATGGGAAATGGTGGATCTTCCTCACGAGCATAAGCTTTTAGGATCTAAATGGATATTTAAGAGGAAGATGAAAGCAGATGGATCTATAGATAAGTATATAGCTCGACTTGTAATAAAAGAATACAAACAAAAGAAAGGGCTTGATTACTTTGACACATATTCACCGGTTACTAGAATAACATCTATTCAAATATTAATAGCAATAACAGCTCTTAACGACCTTGGAATACATCAAATGGATGTTAAGATAGCTTTCTTGAATGGAGAGTTAGATGAAAAAATATCCATGGAACAACCCGAAGGGTTTAAGGCACCAAGACGGGAAAAGAAGATGTGCAAGCTTATTAAATCGTTACATGCTTTAAAACAAGTATCAAAACAATGGCATAAAAAATTTGACAATACAATGTTGACAAACGGGTTTCATATAAATGAATGCGATAAATGTGTATACATCAAGAATACACATGAGGGGTATGTCATTGTTTGTCTATATGTAGACGACATGTTAATCATAGGCAGTAATAATATGATAATTAAAGCCACCACAGCATGGTCAACCAGTAAATTTAGCATGAAAGATATGGGTTTAGCAGAAGTAATTTCAGGAATTAAAATTTCTAAATCATATGATGGTCTGATGTTGACTCAGGATCATTATGTAAATAAAATCTTTGAGAAATTCAATAAGAATGACACTAATGTGGCTAAAACACCCATAGATGTTAATTTACATCTAACGAAAAATACTGGTGATGCAATATCTCAGGTAGAATATTTGCAAATAATTGGTAGTCTAACATATCTTATGAATTACGCAAGACCAGATATAGCATACTCGATAAGTAAACTGAGTAGATGCACAAATAATCCTGGGCATAATCACTAGAAGGCCATCGTAAGGGTACTCAGATATTTGAGATATCCCTCAAATTACGGACTGTATTATACAAGACTTCCTGCGTTACTTGAAGGATACAGTGATGCAAATTGGATATCAAATACTAAAGACTCGAAATCCACTAGTGGATATGTCTGTACTATTAGAGGAGCTGCAGTATCATGAAAATCTTTTAAGCAAACATGTATAGTCAGATCTATTATGGAATCTGAATTTATAGCTTTAGATAAAGCCTGGGAAGAAGCGGAATGGCTTCGAAACTTCTTAGAAGATATTCTAGGTTGGCCAAAACATGTGCCAGCAATATATATACATTGCGATTGCCAGTCTACAATTGGTAGGGCACAAAATAGTTTGTATAATGGTAAGTCTCGATATATTCGTCGAAGACACAATACAGTAAGGCAATTGCTCTCAAATGAAATTATCTCTATTGATTATGTGAAATCAAGAGATAATATGGTGGATCCGTTAACAAAAGGTTTAACGAGAGATCAAGTCTTTAAATCATCGAAGGGAATGGGACTTAAGCCTGCAAAGTAAAAGTTACATAATGAAAACCTAACCTAGTTGATTGGAGATCCCAAGAACTAGGTTCAAAGGGATAACTAAATTATGTTAACTTAATGAAAGCACTGATAGAGTTAAATACTCTTACCCATTCCTCTGATCAATCAGTACCGCTTGTAAAAGAGTTAGGTTAAATTATACTTTTAATGATTCTTATAGCTTAACAAGATCTTGTGGGGTATGGCAGGATGCCCTCAATAAAAAATCGCCTATGTGAGTGTGAAACATGATCATTTCTATGAGAATAGATAAGGCTAAATTCTCTAGAGCACTCTCTGAAACCAGGACATGTTCGGGCCTAAAATGAACACAACCGTGAGAATTAAGGGCATTAGAAGAGGGATTATGTGACACCTTCTGTCTGGGTTTACATGAAAGGCTGCATAGTTCAAGACATCAAGTTCACTAGTTAATCGAGTAAATCTAATAGTTGTGGAAGGTTCAAGGCCAAAAGCTACCTATCCAAATATAATAACTCGTTAAAGGTATTCTCTCTCATTCTATGTGTATCCATCTATCATTTTAATCAGGCAATTTTCATTCATGTGGGGGACTGTTGGATATCAATAACTTTTTAATAATGTACAAATATAAAATACATATACGTATACGAAGTTGATCGTATAATATTCGCATCAAGATACATTGCATAAGTTTAATTTACACAATTGATATCCGAGGTGAATAAAAAATTATTTTTAAATTATCGTTTGAAATTGTCCGAACCTTTCCATAACAGTATAAAGCGTTAATTTTGTTTAAACCGTTTCTTAATTAATATTTAAAATGTTTCTATCAAAATAAATTTCATCCAAACGGATCTTTTTTCATTATAACTAACGTCTGCTTTAATGTTAAATTTCAATTATGATGATTTTAATGTTTTGTCTTAGGATATATATATATATATATGTTGTGAGGGAACGAATGGAATAAAAAAAAGAAGATTGAAACAAAAGAAAGAGGAAAAAAACAGCTTTTATCCATCTTGTTTAGTATTTTAAAAGAGAAAACTATTTCACTCTATTGGT
>JBBYHO010533920.1:5907-16042 GCA_038382025.1 Adansonia gregorii | reverse complement strand
CCTTTCCTAAGTTCGGGGAGTTTTAAAATTCCTTCTAAAGTTTAATGCTTTTTGTGTCTCGCTATATTGGATAGAATTCCCACCAAACTTTTCTTGAAAATTAGAGGCATTCATATTTTTGCTACACACGGTCAATCTGGTTGAGGAAGATTCCGATCATGTATTTTTCATTCTCTTGCGCTTGAATGTAGTCTTGGATCCCGATTTCTTGAAACTTAATGTTGATGGCTCTTCAAGAGGTAATCTTGGGGCGGCTGGTTGTGGTGGAGTACTTTTTAATTCATATGGCTTGGTTAAGGCCCTATTCTCCTATCCCCTCGGTATTCTAGACTCAAATGTCACTGAAGTATATGCAGTTAAAGTATTTGCCTTTGAAATGTTTGTGAAATCCTCTTTCGAAAAGGTTTATTATTGAATCAAACTCAGCAAATGCATTAAGCTGGTGTAGCAACGTTGATTCGATGCCCTGGATGTTATGGAATATTTTCAAGGGTATTGTTTATTACTAGTTCTTGACTCAAGAAAGTCGGAATGAACAAAATATTTGGATCAAAGATCCCTCAAATGAGCTTTCTCAAAAACAATAAAATTTGCAAAAAATTTAGACAAAAGTACTTGTAATTCTAGAAGCAATTTTAAACAATTTCAAAATTTTGTTAAATTCATCTTATATATATATATATATATAGATTATATTGTAAATTCAAACTAATACACATCAATATAAGAATAATCTTGAAAGATAATGAAAATATAATTGCGTGTATCCAAAGACTTCCAAAATAATGTTATCGAAGATTAACTTACACGAGAGGTTCCCGATGGTACAATATATTTGCCATTTTCAATTTTTTATTTTACAAAATAATTTAAAATGAAATGCTAATACCTTGGACTTCGATTTGACAAATATAATAATCAATTACAAACTCTCAAAAGGCAAATTAGTCCAAAACAAAGCTCTAAGAATGTAGGCAGTCTGATGACTTTATAGACTCTCAAAAACAAATTAATCTAAACTAAACTTTAAGAGTGTAGGTAATCCAATTTCTTTTTCCTTTAGAACTGCTAAAGCCTCTAAAACAAACATTGATCCTACCTGTAGGAAGTAAAATATGATTATCATTCAATTTTCTCTTTCCTATTAAATAAAAAATTTGCATCTAAAATCTTATGCAAAAATTAAAAATATAACTTTGATATTCCACGTGCACATACCCTACATCATTCCAAAGAGCATATACTTTCCTCTACTACAAATGGCTATTACAATTCATTCTAAGAACACTCCAGCACCAAATGAAAAAAGCACAAGAGACATTTTTATTCTAATTCTAATTACTTATTTCTATCCAAGAGTCAAATAATGGGACATGTAATTGTTGTAACATGGCAGGACACAAATACAGCACATCATAGTCGAAAACTTTATATTGTTTGAACTAGGGTTCAGTTTTCAGAATGAGTAGCTCATCTGACTTCTCCATATGGCTATTACAAAATAATTGAAAATTTAAAGCTATCACCATCTTTTTGAGGTTGGTGTGATCACCACTTATGAAAACTGATCACTTTAAATTTTGAAAATTTATTTTAAAATGATTGACTTCATTATTTATGGTGAAAACTAAAGTAAGAATTGGGTTTAGAAGTCGGTTACATGTGAGGAAGGATTCGCACCCTTACAGTGCCTAAAATTAGTACCAACTAATCATGTATTATCTCGAGTTTGGGTTTCTCAGTTTTAATTTTGAAATTTAATCATAGTCCTCTTTTAAATGCTATAATGATTTTTGAATAAAAAACCTGATGTTTATGAATTCAAAATTTTCACTCTCATGAGAATTTTATTTTAAAATTATATTTCAGATTTGACATTTAAAAGGATAATTTTGAATCAGGTACCAATGTTGACTTTTTTTCCAATAGAATGGCAAAATACTCAAGAAAGATCTCCATCTAAGAATATTGCATTAATTTTTCAAGAAGGAAAAATCTAGATTTTCATGAATGCATTTCTTGTGCTTGGCAGGCTTATGAGAAATTAATCACTACATATAGTTCACATAACAATAATTTACAAAAATAAGAAAAGAAGAAAAAAGGGGTCAATTCAAAATGTGACTCATAAAGCCTCGTACACATAGAAAAATAATCAATTCATGACTAGGAACAAGCTTAGATTTAAATTGTCGTTAAAGCATAAGAGTTTTAAAGAAAATCGAACAAAATTGACAAAATGTAAGATGAAGTTCAATATTAATGAAAAATTTTTGAAAAAGGTTAAAAAATAAAATAATTGAGAATTGGTGTAAAAGTGATTAATTATTGTAAAATAAGGCACTTTTCTAAAGCTTTTGAGAAAAAAGTGAAAATTGAAGTTAAAAATCGGAAGGAAATTTAGAAGAAAATTTAAATTGGTTTCTTAAGGTGTAAACCTTAAGATGAAACTTCTAAGACCTATGACTTCCTTTTGACCACCAATAACGCAAAATGTGTTGTTCTGAGGTGTCCGACCACCTGGAAAAATGGCATGGAAATCTTGAGTTATGACCTTTCCTAAAAACAGGAGATAGCTTACACTATTGTGCTTTCTGAATATATTCTTACTCAAACAGATTCCAAAAATTGCAAATCATGCACTTTTGAAAAGATAAATCTATAAAGCTTTAATTAAAATAGTGTAGGGTTCCCAAAAAATCATTAAGGGTGAAAATATTTTTAAAATTAGGTTTCATTGTATGATGCAAGGGATTCACGCAATGAATGATAAAAAATTCATTATGGACTTATTCAAACTCAAAAAATTGCATAGATATACTATTAGAAAGATAATTTGATGTAATTTAAATTAAAAATATTTAATAATTCCTAGAAAATCATTTCGTAGGTCAAAATGGGATGTCATATACTATGGTTGTTAATTTCAAATGTTTCGAATAGCGGGCGAAGAAAAATTTATAACTCATTCAAATAGACTAAAAACATCACGAATAATAACTCATCAAGAAGCTAATCTGATATATTTTAATAGAAAAATACCTAATTTGTTTAGAAAATCATTTGATAAGTGAAAATATTTTTAAAACAATACCCATTGCTGCTTGTAGTAGTTGAAAATAGTGTAAAGGATGATTTTTCCATGCATGATCACTCTAAATGTTGCTTCCTTTGCTAAAGACCTTCATGACTTCATTAACACCCTAATATGGCACGTTAATAAGCCTAATTCAAGCCCAAATAAATTGGCGCTTGACTAATATGATGGCTATGGGGATGATTGAATGAAAATGGCTTAGAGCAATCTAAGAGCATAAGGTGCTTCTAACACTTTTTCTTGGCATTTCCCTTGTAAATGCTTTTTTTAACCATTAAAGAAGCATTAAAATGCTTCCCTACTAGAGTTATAATAGCCTCAAAACAATCCTAAACCATTCTGATAATGCCTTTTAATCACAACCAAATAAGGCTCAAACATAAAGCTCGATGTATACCAACCCAAAACAATTTTAAAAAACACTTTAAAACCAACTTATTATAGCCTCGACCAACCCCTAATCTAAGCATAATCAACCAGCCCCTAATCTAAGCATAATCAAGTTCAACGTACCCCAAGTTCATGAAGGGAAAGGGTGGTTAAAACATAGACCAAGGTTAGCTCATTAATTGAGCTAATCATAACCTAATCTTGGGAGAGATTTTGAAAACCAATCTTAGCACTCAAAAAAACAAGCATAATATCAAACATTGTGGCAAACATTACCATGGCATAAATAAAGCCAAAAAATGCATGGTCATGTCTCAACTTTAAGATTACGTGATGGAAATATTAAGCCATCAACATATATAATCACAAAGACATCATATAGAAACAAATGCATAAACATGCGAAGATAAATGAGAAAATCAGTCTTTTTTTCTTTTGAAATTTATGCATGAAAATGATATGAGCATGAAAACATCAACATGGCATAGAAAAAAAATGAAAAGAAGAAAAGCAGAAAAATATACCTTTTAAAGCTTCAAAATACAAAAATTTCCATTTTCTCTTGATTTCTTTTTGTTTCTTTTTTCTTTGCTTTTTGTTAGTGGTTGTGAGAGAAAAAAAATGAACTAATGCCTATGTTTTATTCACAATCTCATAATTCCCTCTAAAAAGAGAAAATGGCCCTTATTTCATCTTTTTTCATACATTTCATGCATAAAATGATTCGCAATGGTCCTTTTGTCCTAGCTTTCTCCCATTGGCTAGTTTCCCTTTCAACTTTAGGACCAAAGAAGCCTTTGATTGGCATTTTTACTATTCATAAAAGTGCCTTTTTTCCCTTCAATTATACCCTTATTCCAAAATCCCCAATTTTCCTACCATTCTTTTAATTTGGACCACTTCTTATCAAATTGAAAAATAAAGGACCAAAGTATCGTGATAATATTTGGTCCAAAATCTTATAATTTTCAAGATTAGGCTAATTTTCCTTAATAATTTTTTTTTAAGTTCAAGATATTAAGAAAGTCGTGGCTCAAAATCCTATCATATTTTTTTATTTGAGACAATTTTCATCAAATTGAAATAAAACTAAAATGTCATAACAATACTTGGCCTAAAATGGCCCAGCTCATATGGGGGATTGGATATAGATCATTGTAAAGGCTTGGCATAAAATTAGGTGTCTATACTAACACCATAAAGTAAAAAATAAATTAAAATGAACATTGATTGAACAATAATTACACAATAAATGATAGTTAATTAAATTTTATTAACTATTTTTATACATTTTTAGTTTCTTACATTGCGTTATTAATTTTTAATCCTTCAAAACAATCTTATTACAAATTACATAGGTTAGGACCATTATGAACTAATAAAACATATTAATATCAATCTTAAATGCTTAAGAATATCTGTTGCCTTATATTGTTCAAGTACAAGCAAAATATTAAATAAATATTAATTATATCATTAAAAAAATAGCATTGGTACAAAAATAAAAATAAAAAAATTGATAGGATAAACTTTAACTCTATTCCATGCTCACACTTACTTTTTCTTCATCAATATTTTATGCATAAATTTGAATATGTAACAAGTCTGCTTTCAATATTCTATTCTTTTACATCTTGTCAAACTTGCTTTATTAGTTTCAAAGCTTTTCCCACTCAATTACAAAAAAAGGTAGTTCACAGTTGTAAACTTATAACATTTATGTTGTACATAACTAGTTCAAATAAACAAATATAAATTATGATTTAAGATTAACTTGAAAATGTGTCCAAACAACCTGAACCTAAACTTACCTAAACCACTTTGATAAAAAAATCAGAAAACCCATCCGAAGTGACTTCCACTAAAAGCAATCCAAACTCAAAATAATTTGAACTCAAAACAACAAAATAATCCTAACCGAAGTGATCCGAACCTGAGACTAACACAAACTTAAACTTGAAATAACTCAAATTTAATACTAGAAAATAAGAATGATAGAATTGTAATTAAATAATTTTTTATAAAAAAACTTAAATTATCAATTTTATTCTAATATCTATTTTGCTTTTTAATCAAAAGAAAATATTAGATATATATTTAGGTAAAAGAATAATTTATCATAAAGAAATCAACTGCATTTTGTATTTTTAACTTGTAAGGATGTTGAAAGTATATGAGTATAAAGTAAAGAAATCACTAACATCACTTTAGACATTTTAAAAAGCTTAGGTTTACTTGATGTAGGCATGTAATGTTGTCCGAGCACCCTTCAAGTATTCCTCAAGCCTCAAGTCTTATTTTTTGGGGTTCAAAGCCTTTTAAAACCCCTACAAGAGTTCAAAAGTCCCAACAGATCATGAATAAGACAAAGAGCTCTAAAGGCTAACCCAAGGCAAACTTAGTCAATTAAACTTAATGGAAAAAGGTCAAACAAGTGTAATTAAACACAAATTGATCGAAAGAGTGAAAATCGAAGTGAAAATCGAAACGAACCGGTCAAAATTGGTCTAAATCAAAAAAAGTCAACCTTTTCTCCAAGTAGTTGAAAAGTCAAATTTTAATTAGAATTAGTTGGAAGAGTCAAAATTAAGCCTACAAACATTCAAACTAAGAAATTTTTGTCATAATACAAACTGTTTAACTAGACATTTTACAAATAATTTTTTTATAGAATTTCCAATTAAACCTTTTATAGATAAGACTTTTAGTTGAACATTAACACATGGAGTTTTAGATACTTACATACAAAATTTAATTAAACTTTAATAGAAGGAATTTTTTTATAGACTTTTCTATTAAACTTTTTATATATAAAATTGTCAATTAAACTTTTATCCATAAAATTTTTTATATAACCTTCCATACATAGAATTATTTTAATTAAACTTTGGAATTTTCAATTAAACTCTTCACATATAAAGTTTTTAATTAGATCTCTATAAGAGAATTTTAGTTAAACTTTTACATATATGTCATAACCTGCCACTCATGCAGCAATGCCTGACTTTAAAACAAAAAAGAAGGTAATAGGGCTAGCCTTTGGGTCATCGCTTGGTCGGGATTTGGATTAGGTATAATGGAGTAAAAGTCGAGTGGAGAACCATTGGATGAATCATTCATCTAGATGGTCTTGGATGGCCATCATGAAATGGCCAAAACTTTTAGTCGCCACTGATCATTTTGGGCTAGGTATAACTAGATACGTATTAAAATCGATAATTTCAAGTTACAAAACTCAAAACACTGACTTTATTGATCGTGTATACCAGAGTTCATTTTAGAAAGGGTTTGCGAGTTGGTTACAAGTGAAAAAAGATTAGCACCCTTACGACGCCTAATATTGGTGCCATCTAGCTATAAATTATCCAAGTCTTAATTTTTTTTGATTTTTTATGTGGTTATTATTTATGTGTAATCTCCTTTTTATAAATGTAAAGTTTTAAATATTAAATCTAGGTTTTCATGGTAAAAGTTTTATTAATATCTCTCGATGTAACCCCAGAAGAAGGAGAAACATAGAGGGTTAAGTAAAATGATCTTTAAATTGATTTAGAAAAGGATACTCTACATCAAGCATTGGAGAGAAACTGACATGGAACATTGCTTCAGATTTTATGAAATTTGAGTTTAAAATCATGAATACAAAAACATCATGAGAAAGGAGACATGTTAATAAGGCATAAGAGAACATAATAAATATTGCATCAAGGATGAATACATAAAAACATAGAAAAAGAGGACGGTTACGATGTATCTCATAATTGACCTCTATTATTCTTTAATAACCAAATTGACAATTTCGAGACATATTTAGAGTCGACAGCTACTATAGGCATTAAAATTTTAATAAAAGGCCAGAGAAACCCAAATAAGAGAAAACTTAAATTTTTGATGAAGTTTTGAAAACTAGGGTTCGAATGTTCCCTTGGAAGAAACAGGGTTTGAAAATTGGTGGGTGTCAAATCTAACAAAAATAATTTTTCTACTCTAATAAGATTTTTGTAAATAGTGATAAGTAAGTTTGTCTCCATAGGGAATGATAAGATCTGATTTTCTATCAAAATCAGCAAATTAAAATGGGGATTTTATAAAGTCAGCTAAAATTAAATGAAATAAATAAACTAAAGATCGATTAAGAATGCAAGAAAAATTAAATTGAAATAAATGTCAATATCACACAAATGCTAGCCAAAGGTCTAATCACAAGTTTTATTCTCACAACTGATCACAAATGCAAAGATTTATTCATTATTCGAGAATAAATTGGTTATGGGTGTTGGTACAACCTAACTCCCTACCCCTCCTTAGTTATTCGATAATTAAGGTACGACCATTAATTATTTCTCTTGTTGATTAGATAAACCCTAGATATGGTCTTAGTGTTTCAATGTATCAATAGCATTAATAATGAGAGGGGGATCACCAAATCTAACTAATAAACTCACGTGTAGGCTTATTGAGATTAGATTGTTAATTCTTCCTAACCAAGTTAGTTGCCATTTTTATTAGAATAATCAAACAATTACGGATTTGATTTTCTAAACAGCTATAGATTATCCTATCAATCAAATGCAATACCAAACATTCAATCAACAATGACAATCACGATTATTAAACATAGAAGAAAAGATAAATATTCAAGAATAATGAATAATATAAACATAAATTAGATCTCATAGTTGAAGAGAATTAAACTTTGATATAAAACCTTTGACAAGTTGAAAAGAACTTGCCACACATTGTCTTCTTATTTTCTCTCCCTAGAAAAATATCTCCCTAAAAGAAAAAGTTAAAAACCCTAAAACAATCATCTTTCCTTAGTTCTCTCCCTTCTTTCCTTTTCATATCCCTTACAAAATTTTCCTAAATTCTGATTAGTTCTAGATTTTACTCAATTAGCATCCTAAATAAATCAAAATTCTAATTTAAGCTATTTGCCTATAGAGTGTGGCCACGTAGTGTCCACATCAGCTCTTTTTTTCCTCTTAGGTTGCTCTAATGAACTCCTTTAAGCTATCTTTTTTATTTTACTTCCAAGCTCTTTTTATAGCGTAAACATAACAAAAAAGTAATTCTCATTAGTTATAGCTCAAAAACTATAAAACAAAATAATTTAACAATTAAAATCCCAGCATTTATGTTCATTACCAAATTCTCCCATACTTGTCTTCTTGCTCGTCCTTGAACAACTACACAACCAAGCAACCCAACAACCAAAAAAAAATGTTTTCATTCAATATTTCAAATGAGATCAGTAGACTCTACACACCTTAAAACCTGACTAGTCAAGAATCAAGTGACATCATATCTCATAACTAAACTTCACAAAAATATATGAATGAAAATTAACAATGAAAGTATCATTCCAAAGTAAGTGAAAAACCCTCGATGAACTCCTTACAGTTATCACTCTATTCACTAATATGTTTTAGGGTTTAAATGTTTCTCTCAATTTTTTTCATGCAAAAGCACTACCATATGCTTGCTGATATACCAAATCGCCACCACTTAGATTATAGCATGTATAAATCAAAAGGTTTTTACCTGTTTGGTTGCAATAGGGCTAACGTTAAAGGTGAGGAATTTATTGGATAATGAGGTTAAAATCTAAGAAATTAGTTAAGCATTCAAACATTATAGTGAGTAATTAAACAAGGGAAACTCATATTTTATTCCACTATTCTTAAACACTCAAGAATCTCTTTAATCATTCCATCACTGTATCAAAAATATAGACCAATAATATTATCCTAAATAAATGTTTTGTTTTTTTCTTAATTTTTTGTTTTGATATATACCCCTTCTTTCACTCATCAATAATTTTTTTACAACACTGCCCCTATACACACCCTCTTATTTAATTCACTTCATTTTTCCTTAGTAAACTTCTTTTCAATTTTTTTTCAAATGCCCCACTAACTCTTAGAAGGTGAGTATATTCAATTTAAGGCTCTGGGCTTGTAATGCGATTTTTTTCAAGAAAAAATGAGATTAAGGCTCAAAGTGCTTACAAGGGATATTAATTTAGGTTGGCATTTTAAGCTCAAGCTGAATCAAAGAAGGCCTTTATCCTTTTCACACATGAATAAATCAATGTGATCTTAAAGTAGTTCAAAGTAAGCTCTAGAGATACATTCACATAGAACAATATCACACAGCAAAAAAAAACACCAATCTATATGAATAATTCAATCTATTTTTGGCTCAAAAGCTTACAGGTTGAATTAATTCATCAAGAATTCACACACATTTTTTCATTCAACTATTAATATCAATTCAAGTTCTTATCTCTTACTGATTCAACTACTCGATGTATGTCACTATTCATGCTTAATTAGTCAAATCTTAAAGCGTATTCACCATTCAATCCATTTGAAACTGATTAAATAAAAAAATTTTCTCGGTTGTCATGACTCTAAAAACAAGCAAACATATATCACACCATTCTAAAACCTAAACAATTTAAAAGCACATAAATTACATGCGAAAAAAAATTTTAATTTCCTATCCTAAGGACTCCCCCTCATAGTTAAATCAAACATTGTCCTCAATGTTTTGACAGAAAGGCAAAGAGTAAAAATATAGATATAACTAATAAAGAAAAAGAGAGATACTCCCTAGCTGTATAGTTGTATAGGCTTATGGACC
>JBBYHO010533869.1:3317-16046 GCA_038382025.1 Adansonia gregorii | reverse complement strand
TTTAGGAACAACTTATAAAACACGTCACTTAACAATTTAGATATTGAAAATATATAAAAAAAATTATAATTAAATTATAATAGTAAAAATTTAAAAAAATTCATATGTTTAAATTATTTAATTTTTTAAAAAAATTACCATTTTTTTTTTAAAAAAGTATTTGTAAACAGCTCCTTCTCTTTAAAATATATTCTTTTGACATAGATATGTTATGCATATTTCTAATAAAGATTAAATCCATTGATAAGAGTAAATTTTGGGTTCACGCTAATCAACGAAGGATTTTGGAAATAAGTGTCTTAGATTTATATATACTTTATTTATAATAATATTTTTTAAAAAGATGATAGTTATTAGTTAACTAATGTATTGAATGAGAATATTATTTAATAAAAAAAAACCTAAAGAGTGTGCTAAAAACTTTTGTAATTGAAAATTTTTAATTAATTAATTTAAAAGTAAAAAAAATAGTTTATTGAAGATTTGTAAATGGATTATTTAATTATTATTTTAAGAATTTTTAAGTAAAAATTAGTACTTTTTAAAGATTCAATTAATGAATACCTATAAGAAAACTTTTTAATTATATTTAACTTCTGTATTTACTACACTAATTTTACTTTATTCAAGAGAAGTAAATTATTAATTACACATTAAAATAAAAAAATTTAAATATAACATAGATATAATCAGTAGCACTAAATACTGATTAATACCTTTTTATAATGCATGTGCAATTTCTTTGCAATAATACCCCTCGAAACTAGGGCAGGAGCGGAGGAATACCGCATTTAATTAATTGGTTAATTAATAAATTATGATAAAATAAAGTTTTCTTGTTTTTCCTCAACTGCTCAAAGTCAATGGCTACATAATTGGGTCCAAAAACAATGGCTAATAATTATTAATCCGATTGCTTTCGGTATTCAGCGGCCATTAGCTAATTCGATCTTTGTTCCCACTCTTTTTTCCCCTTTTTTACTTTTGGTAAACTTTTCTTCCTTTTTATTAGTTTTTTTTTTAAGTTGAAATTTAATGTTGGGTTATTGTTTTAAGTTTTTAAAAATAATACATTTATTATTATATCTACAATTTATTTGTTAATTATAAAATTATATTTATTATTATAAAAATAATAAATAAAAATCGAACCCATAGCAAATTCCCAAAATACGCTGAACCTCCGATGTCAGCATTAATCCGTTCAAAAATTCCATCAAGTAGCATAAAAAGGGGGAAAAAAAAGTACATAAGTAATGCTTTCTTTGAGAAGTCTAACATTCTATAGACCTTTTTATTTATTTATTTTCATACATTGAATAGATTTTAATTCTTCCTTTTTTTTTTTTAGAATCAATTTTATACCCAACAGAATATTCTTTTTTTGAAATTCAAATATTCGTTTCATAAGTCCTTAGGATGCTAAAGAATATTGAGATTCTCAATCTCGATTCACTGCGAGTTCAAAATTATGGTTTATAATCGGAATAATTTATATTTATATATAAATATTGTATTATTTTTAAAAAATTTCTACATAAACCAAATAGAGACTTAAGAATTCTAATGTTTTTTCTTTTTGTTAACCAGTTCTGTCCAAGCAATGATAAATAAATATTATGCTATATGATTATTCACTATCTAATAATATTTTTGCTATAATTATAATAATAAAAAAGACATATGACTTTTTTACCACTTTACTTAAATCAGTCTTTATATTTTGTTTGTAACTAAATAAATTTTTAATTTTCGCACAAATTAATTCATATTCAACTGTAAATTTATACTTAAATAAACACGTAATGTAAATCAATCTTTTATTTGAAAAAATTATTTAGATAAAAATAAAAAGATAAAAAAAAAACTTATTTAGGTGCACTAAAATTATAGGATTTAATTTAAAACTAAAATAATTCAAAATTTTTAAATATTTTAATCATTAAAAACTCGTTAATTTTTTTTTTCATTGATCATTAAAGCAAGTCAATAAAACCAAAATGTTGTTTGGTCGTAAGGTTGGCTTTTTTCCTTTCAGTTTTCTAAAGCAAAATATTAAGAACA
This sequence comes from Adansonia gregorii, assembly GCA_038382025.1. NCBI lineage: Eukaryota > Viridiplantae > Streptophyta > Magnoliopsida > Malvales > Malvaceae > Adansonia > Adansonia gregorii. The sequence continues at coordinate 13,982 of JBBYHO010533869.1, read as the reverse complement.
TGAATGTTTTTTTTTTTTTCCGGTACGTAAATATATATATATATCTAAAAAATCATGTTGATTAAACACATAAAATTATATATTATACATTAAAAAACTAAAAAAGAAAAAAAATATAATTATACTTATATATGAAAACACTAGATTAGATGATGTCATCTTATTACAAATTTTTAAAAATAAATACATATAAATTTCTTTTGTAGTTTTATAATGTATAATAAGTTTATGTAACATATCAGATCGAATAGTCTTTCTATAATCAAGTGATCAATCTAATTTTTCTTCATTGTAAGATATTACTATAACCATTAATTAATTAACATTAATAAATAACTTAAATATACTTGTTAATAACATCTTTCCTTAATTTATGCAAAATAAGTAAGAAATTCCAATTGATTAGTATACATACATACATACATACATACATACATACATACATACATATATATATAACAGTAATCCAACTTTTTAATCCAAGTTTCAAATTTGATCAGCTCATGAAAATTAATTAAGAAAAAGAAATACTAAACTATAGAGAAAACAAGGCAATTAGATTTCGTGGAAACAAGGGCAGAACACCTTTCTGATAAATGACAGGTCCAGAGGACCATCAAAATACCCGAATGAAAACAAAATTCCCATAATTTTTTCTTGTCTTAATTGTTACTTTTTTCATATATATATATATATATGATTTTTTTTTTTTTTTGCGTTTAGCAAGGAACAAGTATTCATTTAAATTGGGTACACAAGACCTGTTTAGTCGAGTGTTGTCGTACTATTGAATTTGGCTTCGTTTATTTTGTAACTTCGTAACTTTTATTAAAAATTTTGCATATATTATCAAAATTAGTTTTTACAAAGTGTCTTAGATGATTTTTTAAAAATTTAAATGCATATAGTTTGCATTTGTATTAGAAAATAAAGTTTAAAATTAATTTATAAGCCTTTATAACGAAAATAGGTAAAATGCTTCAATCTTTTTTAAAAAATATTTAATTGGTAAGTTAAAATTGTAATTTATTACAATTTCGCCTAAAGGATCAGAATCCGTAAGGAAAAGATTGGAATACCTTACAGGATTATGTATTATGTATAATTTTGACCAAGAGATTAGAATATCATAATCGAGGATTCAAATCTCTCATCTAAAAATTCAAATAATTTATCCGTTGGACATGCTATTTCATTTTAAAAATTGTAAGTCTTCACCAGAGACATATCTGTTTGTAAAGAGGTCTTTTTAATACTTGCTAAGGCTTATAAATACTTCATTTTAACACTCAGTTTACACATTTATTCTAACATCTTTATATGCAACTCTCTTTAAAAGTCATTTCTCTTATTAGACTCTCTTTTTGGGTTAATGGCTAATGTGTGTTCAAGAAGAACTTGAAGTGTGTTATATACGGCGATCACTAAGCCATCCCTGATCCACTGTTCTTCCGAACGGGCGATCGCTAAACAATAACATAAAGCTGATCGCCTAACCACACCTGACAGCGATGTGACCTCTCCGATAACAACTTAAATACTGAGTTAACATCTACTAAATGGCAGTCGACTGATTGAGCTGACTACTAGACACCCTAGCCTGATACCTAGCTCGGCATTGGTCACATCACTACCAAATCACCTGACACAATGTCTCCAAACAACTCCTATAAAAGGAGCAAGCGTGTTCACAGGGTCCTGCCTGGCTTCTGGTATCAGCTGAGGAGACATTAACAAGTTTTAACATCAACCTGTTATATCCTTGACACTGTTATTCCTGTTTATGTCTGACCCGAGTTGATTAATTCTATAATTCTCTAATTGCCAATGATTGACTGAATTTTTTTCCGTTTGTTCTTCTTGAGTTTTTGTGTGCCTTATCTTTACCTAAGCTGGAGACTATTAGATCTGTTATATATGGCGATCACCAAGCCCTCCCTGATCCACTGTTTCTTTGAATGGGCGATCGCCAGACAATAACATAAAGTCGATCACCCAACCACACCTAGCAGCGATGTGACCTCTCTGACAACGACTTAAATGCGGAGTTGACATCTATTGAATGACGGTCGACTGAATAAGCCGACCACTAGACACCATAGCCTGACACCTAGCTCAGCGTTGGTCACATCATTACCAAATCACCTAACACAATGTCTCCAAACAACTCCTATAAAAGAAGCAAGCGTGCTCACAGGTAAAGGATGAGACTCCAAAAACACATATACATCATTATACCAAAAACTCTCCTGACTTAACCATCGGAGAGGGCTCCCGAAGTAGAAACTCCGGTGTCCTGCTGACTTTCTCTGTATTCCAGGGTCCTGTCCGGCTCCGATATCAGCTAAGGAGACATTAACAAAGTGCAATCACACTCTTCATTGAGTAGGCATTGTACACTAAGGATAATGTTTTCACAGAAATCATTTGCGCTATAGTAGGAAAACTATTATCATAAAGAAAGCTTTCTAGAAGTGCCTTGCCTGCGACCTTCTTCATTTCTTCACTATTGTTCTTCTTTGATTACATTAGTTTAACCCCCATATACAACAATTTTAGGATAATAGTTCTTTTCTAATAGCAACTATTGCAATCAAACCCCATCTTTATAAAGTAGAGAAACTTGAAATGTTAATAGTCTTAATTTCAGATAACGGAGTATGAAGTTTTACTATCAAATCAGTCGTTTGAAAGTTATTTATGTACTGCATGAGTATTATCCATAAGAAAATTACGAGAATAAAGAACTGATAGGAAAACATTAAAAACGAATTAAAAATGACTACATTTGCTTCTGACCATTCTTTAAACCTTTAAAAATTCTTTTTCAATATGTTTCACAAACATACTTCAACATTGGAGTTATGCCTTACAATTGAAAAAAGATAAAAGAATGATAATGTTGGAAACAAGCCATTTCTTATGGACAGGTACATTGATTTTAAAATGATAGATTCTAAATCCATTATTGATCAAGTAAATGAATTAAATAATTGCAATTAAGTGCAATGATGCAAAAGAACCAATATCTAAAACTTTCCAAATATTCACCGTTATAGGTAAGTTACCCTTATCTTAGAAAGATTGCAAGAGGTATTTGAAACATAAAAAAAGATCATTTACCTATAATGAATTGATTCAGCACATATAAATTGAAAATGTAGCCTAAATGAGAGATAAAACCTCTAATAAAGTGGGTGACAACAATGTGCATAACATTAAATGTCCTAATTTATCATATGTTTTCAAAAATAAGAAAAAAAAGCTCATAATAAGGGTAAAAAAATTCTTCAAAAAGAAAGAAAAAGTTCAATAAAATTATAAATAACTCTAAGAAGAAGAGCCGTCTTTGCTATGTGTGTGGAAAGAATGGTTATTTTGCAAACAAGTGCCACTTTTGTAAAGGTAATAAAAATGAAGCCAACATAATAATCAAAGATGACATGGTTATAATACTATAGTTGATAACCAAAAAGATTGGTGGATTGACTCCGGTGTAACTTGTAATGAGGATAAATCAATCTTTATGAAGAACTACTCCACTTGTAAGGTTATTGCCAAAAGGACCTTCAAACTTTTTCTTAATTTTGACAAAGCTCTGACTTTGCAAAATGTATAGCACATCCCAAATCTTAGGAATAGTATAATTTATGTTAAAAAACTTGATGGCCATAGTTTCAAAGTTGTGCTTGATTTTCAGAAAGAAAGACAATATGTATATTCACAGTATAAATAAAACTATTTCTAATTATGCTTATACTATTGATGTGATCTTAGGTGCCAAAGTTTATAATAGTAACGGTAAGAAACTAGAGCAAACATATAATAACGGATTCGAAATTGTAACCAAGCATCGCCTATTGGTTCTATACCCGATTCATAACTAGAAAGTTTTTCTGGACCCTTTCTAATCGGGGCTAAAACTCCAGAAATTAGAAATGCCAAAATAAGAATATTATTTCAAAATCTCATTACATAGAAAAGCTACTTAAGAAGTTTAATCATTTTGATAGCGAACCTAGTAAACACCTGTAGATCATTGTTATAAACTTGTGCCTAACAAAGGAGAACTGGTCAATAAAAAGAGTATGCTAAGATCATAGTTAGTTTAATCTATGCTATGAATCATACTAGACTAGATATTGCATGTGCTGTTGGTATATTAAGTAGGTTTACTCGTTATACTAGTAAAGAACATTGGAATGAATTGAGTAGATTGTTAAGATATTTGAAACATACTTTAAATTATAGTTTGCATTATAAATGTGAAACTCCAGTTTTGGAATGTTATAATGATGCAAATTGGGCTTCATATAAGAGAAGTTCCAAGTCCATTAGTGGTTAGTTATTCACTATTGGAGGTGTTATTATTTCATAGTCATCAAGAAACAAACTTATGTGGCATTTTCTTCCTTAGAATTTAAGTACATTGCAAAGTCTAATGCCATCACGGAATGACTTTGGTATAAAAGGTTTCTTAAACATATTCCTTTTTTGTTACGAGAACTAAAAGACCAATCACTTGATATTGTGATAATCAAGCTGCTATTTACAACAAAAAAGGAAAGATTGTCTAATAATAGAAGTAAGCATATTGGTACGACATACAATCATGTGAGAAGTGTTATAAAGAAATAAAATGTTAATATAAGGTACCTTCCTACAAAACAAATGTTAGTAGATCCCCTTACTAAACCCTTGCTAGGTGATCAAATAGCTAATATTATTAAAAATATAGGACTAGTATCGGTTACTAGAGATAATCTTGATTGGTAACAACTCTATCTCATTGATATCATTTAAGAAATTGATCCGTTAAGTTTAAAAGATGATATCTTCATTCGATATCATTGTGTATAAAAGTTAATAGATATCAATCTAGAATTGTTCGAGGAATTTATGTATGAGATACATAATTTTCCTAGTGCATCAATTTTTTGAATAATGGGGAAAAATAATGAAAAGAACTATTTCTTATAAGGTTTCATATCTAGATGCTTTGTCATCTGTAACTAAGAGGTTGGGCATAAAGTGCTTAATAGACTTATAGCTCATTAAGTAGAGTGCTATATAAAAAAGGAGGTTGTGCCACTCTTGACAAGGTTTACCTGTACAAGTAAAGAGGTGAGAGGTCACTTCTTATGGATTTTCGTTTTATCCTAAAGTACTTGCTGTCGTAGGATCAAAACTAAAGGATCAAAACTAAAGCCTATGTATATTAAATTGCGTTGCCTATTGAGAAAAACACAAACCAGTATAAAGTGTGAATATGTTTCCTTGTGTCTCACATTCAATCTAAAGTTTCAAGTCTTGACAACCTTTAGACATAAACTTTACATACGAACCTATTTGCATTTTTCTTAAATTGCATTGCATAATATGAAAATCTTTTTTATAATAAGTAGTAGATTATTGTATATATTACTAAAAAGAGTTTTTTACAAATTGTCGTAGATGATTTACAAAAGGTTTAAATACATATATTTTGCGTTTGTGTTGGAAAGTAATTTATAAGCCTTTTGAATAAAGATAGATAAGACGATTGAAACTCCTTTAAAAAAGATTTAATTGGTAAGTTAAAATTGTAATCTATTATAATTTTACCTAAGGAATCAGAATCTCTAAGGAAAGGAATACCTTGCAAAATTATGTATTCTGTACAATTTGAGCCTAAAGGATTAGAATCTCATAATCGAGGATTCGAATCCTCATATGAAAATTCAAATAATTTGCTCGTGTGACATGCTCTTTCATTCCAGAAGTTATGAGTCTTGAGCAGAGACATGTCTGATCGTGAAGAAGTGTTTTTAACACATGTTGAGTATTATAAATACTTCATTTAACAATCGTTTTACACACTTCTTGTAACATTTTTACATCTAATTTTCTTTAAGAATCATTTGTCTTTGGGCAGTTTTTTTTCGGGTTCATGGTTTATGTGTGTTCAAGAACTTCAAGTGCAGTCAGATTCTTTTTCGAGTAGGCATTGTATCTTGGGGTTAATGTTTCCAAAAAAACTATTTGCACCATAGTAAGAAACTACTATCATAAAGAAATCTTATTGGAAGTGTCTTGTCTACAATCTCCTCCATTTCATCTTTTTCTCCATTATTGTTCTTTTTTTATTGCATTAGTCCAACCTCCGTATGCAAAAAAAAAAATCCTGTACATATTATTTTCTCCAAAAAATATTAAAAATTTCTATAATTTCATGAATATAAAAATAATTGACCAAATCATGTGAATTCTAGTATCTTGATTTTTTTTCTTGTTATTTTTCTTATTCTTTGTTTCTTTATAATTTAAAGAAGTTAAGTATTAGAAGTAGATCCTTTGAGAGAGTATTAAACTATAGTTTTGCATTTAATGCATTGATAATATATAAATTTATATATTATCAATAAATCATATGATATCACTTAATAAATCACGTGATATCATTTTATTTTTTTAAAAAAATAAATAGAAATAATTTATTTTTAAAAAATTATATCATATGATGTCAATGTTCAAAATTTATGTAATATCAATATATTGAATATTTATATTATAAACTATAGGTATCGATTTGGTAACTTTGCAAGTGGCCAAGTGCTGAACAATAATTCTCCTGATGTGTTTCCATTACTATCTGAAATGAGTTATGGGGATTTCTTTAGTTTTTAGAGGAAATTGCTTTGTTTGTTTTGTTTGTTGATATAATGGGAGATAATTGTAAGGTTCAAATGGTCAACCTTGGTAGACATAGAGAGAGAAGAAGGATGCATACAGAGGAGCTTTCATAATTTCTCACATGCCTAGATTCTTTTCTTTACTCATTCCTTTAATTGACAATCCACCCACTCACTTTAAATTCGATAATTTATATATTTATATTATATTTATAATTATATTTTAAATATTTTATATTTATAAAATTTTTAAAATTTAATAAATTTATATAAATTTTTAATTTTTATATATTATATTTATGTCGTGTATAATATTACTATTACTGTTATAGTACCCAACTCCCCCATCTCAAGAAACTCTTACTTATTCCCTTCCCTTCTTAAGACCCTTTTGCATCCCCCTCCCTTCTCTATTTCCCCTCTTCTCTCTTCCCTTCATTTCTTCAAAAAACCTGTCCAACTCCATCGATAATACATAAAATTTCAGCTGGATGGGTCTTGATGATGATGCATGTAATACAGGCCTAGTTCTCGGGTTAGGCCTCTCATCGACCCTGGAAACGCCATCAAAGCAGACCCCTAAGAATTCATCACTTCTCAAGTTCGAACAACCGGCCATGGTAGCAGCAACAAGTTTTGAACCGTCGCTGACTTTGGGGCTTTCAGGTGAGAGTTACCAAGTTGGAGCTCCTGCTGCCAAAAAGCTGGTTGATGTGAACAACAGTGGTTATCACCACCATGAGAAACCTGCCGCCGGCGGTGATTTGTATCGTCAAACTTCTCCTCTTAGTGCCGTTTCTTCGTTTTCTAGTGGTAGGGTCAAGAGGGAGAGAGACCTTAGCAGCGAAGAAATAGAGGTAGAGAAGAATTCATCTAGACTTAGTGATGAAGATGAAGACGGTGTTAATGCAAGAAAGAAACTTCGGCTCACCAAAGAACAATCCGCTCTTCTCGAGGAAAGCTTCAAACAGCATAGCACTCTCAATCCTGTAAGCTTTGTCGTTACCATTATCAGCTTGATTTGCTGCTATATAGTATTAATTGACTGATTAATCTTTTGTTTACTATATTTCATGCTTAACAGAAGCAAAAGCAAGCTTTAGCAAGGCAATTAAACCTGAGGCCTAGACAAGTTGAAGTATGGTTTCAGAACAGGCGAGCCAGGTAAATTAATCATATTTTATCCTAAGGCAGAAGGTTTTTTTAGAACAAATTCAAACAACATAATCTGGAAATTTTTTTCCGAAAGACCCATGAAAGGAAAGAGCTTCTTCTACCACAAATGAAACATTATCAACAATATTTTCAACCCAAAGTAAAATCTGAGCATAAAGTTTTTGCCTTTACTTTTTAATTATCTGCCAAATCATGAAACTTTTTTTTTTTGGCAGGACAAAGCTGAAGCAAACTGAGGTGGACTGTGAGTTCCTGAAGAAGTGTTGCGAGACACTGACGGATGAAAACAGGAGGCTGCAAAAGGAGCTTCAAGAACTCAAGGCACTGAAACTGGTTCAACCCTTTTACGTGCACATGCCGGCGGCTACTCTTACCATGTGCCCATCTTGTGAAAGAATTGGTGGCGTTGGCGATGCCAATAGCAATTCCAAGAGTAGCCCATTTTCAGTGGCTTCAAAGCCTCATCATTTCTATAATCCCTTAACCAATCCTTCCGCAGCATGTTGATTACGTTTGTTAGAACTTAATTAGTAGCAAAAGAAAGGAAAGAAAATAGCCCCCCCCCCCACCCCAACAATCCCTTTATTTTTTTGGTCAAGGGCTTGTAGTGAATTAAAACTGGTAAATCTCCTCATCCTTTTTTTTTTCTTTTTTTAAATTATATGTTTGTAAATGATTATTAGAAAAGATGTAGTATCTATGAAGGGATTATTGTTGGTATTTACTATTTATTATTTGATTTTTTTTGTTCCATGTGCAATACTAGACTTCTAGTTTTGATCATTTGCTCCCTTAAATTTTTATTCTCATCTTTGATTAATGGTGTTCACATTGACATTCCTTTTTGAATTTTTTTTTCAAATAAAAAATTAGAAACTTTATTTGACATGTTGGTTGAAATCAAACCATGTGCTTGTACTTTGTAAACGTACACTTGCGTTGAAACTTCTTACACACTCGTCAAAGAATACTTTCTAGTTAGTTTCTACGATTGCATTAAAAAAATTATTATATATAGTATCAGTAAATAAATATTAAAGTGTATTTAATATACATTTATATATATATATATCTTATCTTTTGTTGGAATAAATCGGCGTTATAAAATATTGACGATGTAATTCTTTAAACTATAGTGCAAAAGTAAGTGTCCACCTTTTTTGGGTGTCTCAAACGAAGAAGAAATTGGGATAATGATAAATCAGTTGGACGTTATGATTAAGTGAGAGAGATAAAGGGTCTGGGGAAGGAGGTTAGCTCACGTGTATTTGTCTCTAATTTCAGTTGATCCAGTACACTGAGATTAAATAGGTAATTTTAAATATAATATAATTATATAAAATAAATAATTAAAATATAATAAATTATATTATTATATAATTAATGAGAATATAAATATAAAATTATGTTAAAATTTATATACATTAAACATATAATAAGATAAATAAAAATATATATAAATAAAATTAAAAAATAAATATATAAAAATTTAAAATTTAAAAAATATGGGTGGTGAGAGGCGTGTAGACAAAGGAAGGAACGGATGATTCACTTGAAAAACCCAAAAGAAAAGAAAAAAAATTAAATTAAATTGAAAAAAAAAAAAAAACATAGTCTCGCGAGATGCTCTCTCGTTAAGGGAGCTGGTGGGTCATACCCCACGTGATGTCCCAATGGCTCGACCCTTTTTTATTTTATCATAATCTTATTAATGGAGATTTTCCAACGGAGGTCTCAAACGAATGACCTTTCTATTACGTGGACCCAAAAGAGAAACTTCATTCTTTTTTTTTTTTTTTTTTTTCTAATTCGAATTCTCAAATTCCCCACTTTTTTATTAAAATTCCAAATCTAATCCCGAAACCAAAAGCTACATATTCCACTTTACGTCACGATAATGGAATCTACCTTAGGTTTTTAGCAAATTGATCAAGTGGGAAGGGTCTTTTTATTTAAGTCGTGGTGTTTAATTCCTTGCCACTTTGCAAAGTTTATACATGTATTTGTTACAAGCACGCTATCTCATGATTGGTGTCGACTGTCGACACTCGACAGTAACATCGAACATGAATTATGGTCTGAACTTTGGACCAATGAAAATTATGAGAGCAACTTTCCTGGAAAAAGAGGGTGACTTTCCAGGAAACTTACTCTGGCTACCTCCCTCAGCATCATCAATATTTTACCATCTTCATCATCATTAAATGAAGTTATGAATTCTTCAACCCTCTTTTGAACTTTAATCACACACACACACACACAAAATAAATAAATAAATAAATAAAGCAAAATGATTGTTCATTTGACGTTTGCCGATGGATTATTAATTTTATTCCTACTCAATTTGGCTCTTTCAAAGAAGAGTTGTTTTTCTTTTCTTGGGTGACAAACAAGTGGGGGAGAAAAAACAACAGGTTCTTAGAGTTGGAAAATTGACATTTTTTTTCCTTTAAAATTAATTAGAAAAATTAATTTTCTCAATTCTAATTGTTATTAGTCAATCTATATCGTCATTTCATGTTTCCATGATTAAAGATTTTGTCTTACGTATGTGCCAACGTAAATCATACCTGAAAAAGGATACATCAAAAGACATGTGTCTTGAGATGGCTAATTTGTCGGTCCATGAATCATTTTTTTTTAATACCAAAGAGTTGGATGTGGCATTTTCGGACAGATCTTTACATTATTTGTTTTGTATATTTATATTTTTTTCGTCAATTAAGGTTTGATAGCAACTAAGCTGGTTTCTGACGCAAGCAAGATCCGGTTATAATGAAACAGCAAAGCATAGTATATGTATATATATATATATATA
>JBBYHO010533807.1:0-16061 GCA_038382025.1 Adansonia gregorii | reverse complement strand
CTTTTATTTGGCATGATTGTCAAGTTTGTCTTATTTTCAAAGGATTATTAGTTTAATAAAAATGGTAATACGAAAGTAAACAAAAAGGTTTGATCATTTCCCTATCACACACCATGCACTTGCATGTGCATTAGTGTCCCACCAAACTCCATGGCATGGTTATAACCCAGTCATTAGAAGAAAGTGAGCTATCCACCTTCGTAAGTAACCCTTTGCATAGGCATGGCAATAACTTTTTGGATGTAAATTACCTATATCTCTCGTGAGTAACCCTCTATATTTGCATGGGGAAGTGTATCTAATGGATCGAACCTATTCTACGAAACCCTTGATGGGTCTACGATCAAGGTCCTTCGACTGTCCTTCCCGGATGGAGTAATAATTTGGATACTTATTTTGGGTCAACTTAAACCTCATATAGTGAGCCCTACGAGTTAGACCATGTCAAACTATACTAGAATGCTACTAGAATACCCAGAGAATAAGGTCACTCGAGGAAACATTTCAAACCTTTACTCTTAATTACCATAATTACGTAGGTGACAATGAGTATACAATTATCACCTGCATATTCATTTTTATCATTTATCAAGGCATGCCATCGTGCTGCCCGAACGACAGCTAACCTTTGTAAATAAGTGATGGTGAACCAAAAACCATCATTCACAATGTCTAAACTGTAAGCTATTATGCTATCTGATTCACAGCTTAACACGCATCTGCACTAGTGGGGATAAATGAATATTTCTGCTATTTGATTATTTTTCCATCAAAATAAGATATTGCGTCACCTCATGAAGGGCATATTGCATCCTGGCATATTGATACATTACCTATTTCTTGTCTCACCACCTTAGTTGAGACATGTTATGAATATTTTTCTCTGATGTTCTTAAATTTTTTAATTTTTTACATTTGTCTTTTATACATTTCACTAACTCATTTCCCTTTGTTTATGTTCTGGCGCATGCATCATTTCATCATAATTATCATGACCATAATTATTTTAGGATAATTGTTCTAGTTTGGTGTTCAACAAGGGACCTTTCTATGGCTCTATGAAAGATGTTATCGATGAAGCTAGTCCAAGATTCAATTATCTCCAATGCATATGCATATTACTTGCATCAATCATTCATTATCTTAACTCATAATTACATCATAAACACTCATTAATAAATACATTTTTAAGTAAAGTCTAATACGAGAATTGGGCCATAAAAGTATAAAGGACTTTGGGGTTAATCAAGAAAATGAAACCTAACATCTTGCATCGCTACAACACGTGTGTCACAAACAAATCATGGAAAATGATCATGAAGCTCGTATTGAGTGACTTGAGCTAATGGTTAAGGAATCACAAGACTAGATGCCCTGTAAATAATGTGAAATGCAAGCTCAAATCGCAAAACTTATGGAACTAATGACAGCCTTTGTGAAAGAAAAATGGCAAGCTAGTACTGCTAAAATAAGGAATGATTCTCCCAATGCAAAAAGTCCCCCTACTAATAATCTAGAATTTGCCCAAAGGGAAGCTAGACAAGAACAACGGCTTGCTCCACCACCTGTCACTCACGCTCTACCAATCATCTACTTAAATCCCATTGCAGCAGGTCAATTTATTCTCGATCTCAAAGGGTGAATGTAGGAGTCTCATCGGTAGATCCTATAACCCTTGACCGTGAGGAACCTGAGAGAATAAAAGGTCAAAAGTGCACCATGACTGCGAAGAAAGTGAACAAATTCTAGCTACTAGAAAAACACCTCCAAGATTTAAGGGAAGCGATAAGTTTAGAGCTCTTGATGCACAATCGCTATTTTTGGTGTCTAACCTTATCATTCCCCCAAAGTTTAAAGTCCCAGAGTTTGAGAAGTTTAATGGAACCACCGACCCTTCCATCCATGTCTAAATGTACTTACAAAAGATGGTTGGGTATGAGAAAGATGAAAAGCTCCTTATCCATTACTTCTAGCATAGCCTCACTGGGGTAGCAGCTTGATGGTATATCAAGCTAGAGAATGTCAGAATCCAATCATAGGTTGACTTGGCTATGACCTTTCTAAACCAATACTAGCACATGTTAGATTGGGTGCCAAATCGACTTTCCCTGATGAATTTTGAGAAGAGATCCACTAAAAGTTTCAAGTAATATGCCTAAAGGTAGAGAAAAGAAGTAGCCCTATTCTAGCCTCCTTTTACAAAAAAAAAATGACAGTCACTTTTATTTATACCTTACGTCTTCCTTATTACAAGAAGCTCGTAAGAAATGCCACTAAGAAATTCACAGACTTAGTTTTCTTTGGAGAAATGATTGATACCGCCATCAAGAATGGTAGAATATCTGCTAGGGAAATAACTAGATAGAGTGAGAAGCCCATTACTGGTAAGAAGAAGAAAAAATAGGGCAATGCCATAAATTATGCTGGCTCATTTCAGCCAAGATAGCATCACGCACCCAACCCTCGCTACTCAAGAATGCCACGTTCTTACGCCATCATAATATCCTTGCAGCCAATTTATGCCATACCTTATAACCCACCATTTGCAATCCCATCAAACCCACCATAAAGCTACCCTCCACAAGTCCACCAAAATACCAATCAAATAACCAATAATGCACCTGGCAACCGAGGTGCAAATAAACTAAGACACCATTTTAATCCCATCCCTATGACCTATAAGGAGCTCTATCAAACCTTGCTCCAAAATCATTTAGTGGCCCCAATCTTTGTCCCAAAAAAGAAGCCACCATACCCACGATGGTACAACCCTAACGCCTATTGTGAATACCATGTTGGGGTACCAGGGCATGACTTTGAGAACTACATATATTTCAAATGAAACGTGCAAAATCTAATCAACTCAAAAGTACTACAATTCAGGATGAACCAAGGACCAAATGTTGGTACCAATCCTTTACCAAACCATAATAAGCTAACTGCAAACATGATCAATACCAAGCCATAGAATTTATGTCCTTCCATCAAGACTTAATTTTGATGGTGGGGTCATGATAGAAGCCTTTGCACTTTTCTTGTCCCTTTCATGTAATGTCAAGAAATGAAAACCTATATGCGCTCACCCAAAGGCAGGTAGGTAACCTATATAAGGGGCATCTTTATCAAACATTATCGATGAAATGACTTTTGCATATATTATTCCATATTTTGTGCCTATACCATTTTTCAATCTCTTTATTGCAATTACTCTTTTGCCTCATTTCTTATTTGAATCCCTAGATTGTGTGTGTGTTTTTTCCAATGCCTATTTCTTTACCCTTTCAGATGTCTTGATAATAGTGACATGGATGTGTCTGATGGTTTTTGAAGATCAATTTCGAATGATCAATTTACACTAGTGAAGTTAATTCTAAAAAAGATTTCGATGAAAGCTTCATACCACCAGACCTCTTACAGTTCAAGATTCAGCATCATAATTCTATTGTTATCGCTCAAAGATGAATGGGGCAGTCGAGGTAACCAAACAAGAACATCTAAAAAAATAGTTAAGAAAATGGCCAAGACTTACAAAGACTAGCATGAAAAGCTATCCTTTGCACTTCATGCCTATCAGACCTTAGTTCAAACTTCCACAAGCATTACCCCATTCTCCATTATCTATGGGATGAAAGCTGTATTACCCATCGAAGTCGAGATCCTTTCTCTTAGCATCTTGATTGAAACCAAACTTGAAAAAGCTGAATGGGTCAAGAATAGATAAGAATAGCTCAAACTCATCAAGGAAAAATGCATGAAAGCCATCTGTCATGGTTAAATGTATCAAAGATGCATGATCCGAGCCTATGACAAAAAGATGTGCCCACGATAATTTTACCTGAGCGAATTGGTACTAAAAAAGATCCTTCCAATTCATAATGATACACGAGGTAGGCGAACCCTTAATTGGGAATAACCGTATGTCGTGAAGCAAGCTTTCTCTAGAAGAGCACTAATCTTGTCAGAAATGAACGGCAATGCCTTGCCCAACCTAGTCAACTTAAATTCCATCAAGAAATATTACACGTTGAAGGCAAAAACCTTAAAAAGGGTCCTTAAAGAAACAAAAGAGAAAACAAAAAAAATAAAAAGAGAGCAAAAGCAAAAAAAAAATAAAAAAATAAAAAAGGGTTCAGATGAAAATCTAAAAAGGGCATCTAGGTAACCAACTTGACCATAGTTGAAAACCTGTAAAGGCAACTTGAGAAGATCAATTTTGATAAGGGCATAAACTAAGAGTACCTATAGGATAATGCAAAGCAATCCTAGAGATCTTTCGAAGATCAGCTTATACTAGTCACATTTATTGCGTGAGAAAAATCCTGAAAAGCACCTAAGGAACATCCATGCCATGAGTGTCAGAGGCATCTTCCGCCCAAAAGATCATGCTTCTTACCACCAAATCACTTGTTTGTCAAATAGTATACCAAGTTATGTCTCTTTGTTATCATGAATAAATATTGCCTTGTTTCTTTTAACCCTTGTACAATTTACATTGCACTTGTCATTTAGTTGATAATATTTGATAATCAACTGAAATATACATCAGGACATCTCGATGTTACATCAAAAGGAAAAGAAAAGCACAGAAAACTCTGCTCACGCTCTGATCATCAAGATCATGCACTTCTTGCATTTAAACACCCACTCAGCATAACCATACACTAGACCATCTCTTGTTTTCACAAGCCACATCTTAAGGAAAATGATTTCAAGATAACCAAAAATTGACCCGTCATTCTATTAGAATCTTATCGAAACTAGAGACATTAATGTAATCAGTCAAATAGTTTCTAAATTGTTGATAATGCCTTTCAATTATCAGGAAAATGATTGAGCCTCTCGAATTGAGAAACGCAACAATCCAAATTCTTAAGAATAAATTTTTGGTCATATCCGCAGTTAAGTTAGGACAACCTACAATCCCTTGCTGGATTAGGAAAATTTTCATCTATAGTTGCATCAAAGACAAATCGCTATCCCTATGAAAGTCTGAATGATGTACAAGGAGAACTATGACTATCTCTCATATTAGACTTCACATCATGCAACCATGATAGCATTTCATGTCAAGCATTTATATTACCATCATACATTATCATTTTTACAATATCACTTCAATCCAGGTTTGCTGAACCTCTAAGGAATTCCTAGTAAGAACTCTAAGCTTCGCAAACCAAGTATCATTCAGGTAAGGTCCTTTTCTTCGCATCACCTCATGTCAAGTAACTACTGTCAAAGTGCCAGTGTTAAGAAATTGTTATCTAGAAACTATCGTTAAAAACTTTTATCGAGAACATTCGTCAAAAGCATTGTCAAGAATTTTCTCAAGAACTAGCGCTAAAACCCTTTCAGTAGGAAATTTTGTCATGAACTTCTATTAAGAAAATCTTGCATTAGAAGTTTTATTGAAAACTTTGTCACCATCTTTTTCAAAGCCCACAAATAAGTGGCACTTTTCCAAAGCCTATAAATCTATGGCACCTTTCCAAAAGCCTAAAAGTCAATGGCACTTTTTCCAAAGCCTACAAATTAGTGGCACTTTTTATAAAGGCCACAAGTCGGTGGCATCTTTTTCAAAGCCCATAAGTCAGTGGCACCTTTTTCAAGCCCATAAGTCAATGTCATCTTTTTAAACCCACAAGTCAGTGGCACCCCTTTGAAGCCCATAAGTTAGTGGCACCTTTTCAAAGCCTATAAGTTGGTGGCACCCCTTTAAAGCCCATGAGTCAGTGGCACCTCTTAAAAGCCCATAAGTCAATGACACCACATTAAAGCCCATAAGTTAGTGGCACCCTTTTCAAAACCCACTAATTAGTGACACCTTTCCAAAAGCCCACAAGTTAGTGGCACCTTTTTTACAACCTACAAGTCAGTGGCATCTCTTTAAAGCCCACAAGTCAGTGGCACCCTTTTAAAGCCTACAAGTTAGTGGCACTCTTTTTAAAACCCATAAGTTAGTGGCATCTTTTTCAAAGCCCACAAGTCAGTGGCACCTCTTTAAGGTGCACACAAACTGGTAGCACCTAAGTTAAAGCCCACATAAGTTGGTGGCACTTAGTCCGAGTTAAAGCCTACACGAGCTGGTCACACGTAAGTTTGAATTAAAGCTCGCATAAGCTGGTGGCACCTAAGTTAAAGCTCACACGAGTTGGTGGAAACCAAGTCTGAGTTAAAGCTTGCACAAGCTGAAGGCACCCAAGTCAAAGCCTACATAAGAGTCAAAGCTCACACAGGTTGGCAACACCCGAGTTAAAGCCCATACAAACTGGTAGCACCCAAGTCTAAGTTAAAGCCTACACAAGCTAGTGACACCTGAGTCAAAGCCCACTTGAACTGGTGCCACACAAAGCTGAGTCAAAGCCCATACAAGTTGATGGCACCTGAGTCAAAGCCTACATGAGCTGGTGGCACCCAAGTTTAAGTCAAAGCTTGTAAAAGTTGGTGGCACCCGAGTCAAAGCCCACATGAACTGGTGACAATCAAGTTTGAGTCAAAGCTCGCACAAACTGGTGGCAGTCGAGTCAAAGCCCATAGAGCTGGTGGCACCCATGTCTAAGTCAAAGCTCGCACAAGCTGGCGATAACCGAGTTAAAGCTCACACGAGCTGATGGCACCTAAGTCTGAGTTAAAGCCTATACAAGCTAGCGGCACCTGAGTCAAAGCCCATATGAGTTGATGGCACCGAAGTCTGAGTTAAAGCTCGCATGAGCTAGCGACACTCGAATCAAAGCCCATACGAGCTATTGGCACCCAAGTTTAAGTTAAAGTTTGAACAAGTTGGTAGTACCCACATAAAAATTCCATGATACTTTACACCTACCTAAGGGGGTTAAACCTTAGAAAACCTAACACCATAGTGTTATGGGGAGTGTTATTTCACCCTAGATAAAATAGTGTCTATTCATCTTTGCCCCATTTCTAATTTTTAGCAATGCTCAAAGAGGGGCAGCTGTAGTCACTTTATTTTGTTTGGGCTAATTTTTAACAATCTAGGACATGCACGTAAGAAAAAGTATTTTGAAGAGGTCAAGAAGGCCTATGGATCATATCAAAGCTAAATGTAAAGAGGTGGCATCAAAGGACGCATTTTAAGGTGTTTGGGGATAAAAGATATAAAACAATTCATAATTCTGCTTGAATGTATCGATATATGGTTCTCATGTATCGATATAATGCTCCAACATGACAAAAATTTGAAATATCCCTATTTGTATCGATACAACATGTAAATGTATCGATACATGAGCTTATGTATAAATACATGAGCTTATGTACTGATATTAGGCCAATCCAAGACCAAAACATGCATTCTGTAAAGAAATGTATCGATACATAACAACATGTATCGATAAAATAATCATTGTATCGATACAATGATCACTGTATCAAGACAATGTTCACTGTATCGATACACTCAAGGTTTTTGAACCAAATGTATTGATACATTATGCAATGTATCGATACATGCAGGCTATTGTCCATGATTCGAGCATTTTTGGCTCATCCACTATTGATCCAAAACTTGATTTTAACTTTTTTTTTTTTGCATCATAAAAGATTAAAACCCATATCAAATTATGAATTTAGACTTTTAAATTAATCAAAACATTTTTTAAAGTCTAAATTGGATCAAAAAGGTTAATGTTACACGATCACCTTACTCTTCCTAGTTTGTTGACCAAGGGGCATCAGCCACCTTATTTGCTGGAAAATTATTTCAACATTTAAACCAGCCACCCTATGTCCATCACATTGGCAGTAAGTTACTCGCTACAGCCATTCTATAGCCACCAAGCTGACATCACTTTGTCTCCCTTGAGAAATGGCTAAAAATACCTTCAATTTGGCTTCAAAATGCTGGTATAAATAGGCCACTTATATCTCAGCTAAAAAAGTTTAGATTCTAGCTTGTTTTCAACTTCTAAAACATATTCCTACATCAAAAAAGCTAAAATCCTGTAGCTCTTCACTCACCACCTAAAAATAGCTCCAACACATTCATCCCTAGCCATTAAACATTCTAAAAATCACACCCATCCATACCAGACCAAAACCTCATTGTTTCTCTCTTTTTCTTCCTTATTAACAATAAGGAAAAGAGAAAAATTCAAGCTATCTCTGCTGCTCTGACTATTTGGACAAAATTGAAGTCTTATTGGTATAACTTCTTATTTTATCACTTTTATTTTCTGTTTTTCAGGGCCTTCATCATTTTAGGGAGCTCTCTATGTTTCCATTACTCTCCTAGGATTATCATGCATTATTGTGGCTCTTGGTTGTGGTAGCTTAGGATTTGGATGCCTTAATGCCCCTTTGATGTGTAAAATGCCTCATTTTATCCTTATTATTTTGATAGCTTTTGCTCATGCATTATATGCCATATCCATGCTTGTTGTCTTTAATCCATGTAGGAATCATTAGCCTAACATATTTCAAGCACATTTGCACATTAGCTTGCATGCATCATTATCATCTTCAGCATCCATAACATTTTTTTGTCAAAGTGCATAACATTTTCTTTGTTTAGACCTTTGGTAAAGTTAGCATCCCCATTCATGTTATGTGCCATCCCCTTGTATGTTTGTTGTCTTCTTTTTGTCAAAGTGTATGTTTGATGGCTGTAAAAAGAATTTCAAAACCTCCCTAAGCCAAGCATGTTAACCTCAACCAATGAGGATAGCATTAACTTAGCATTTTCCTCAAAGCTAGTAAAAAAAATCATAGGGAAAATCAAGTTTTCTCGATCTGGAATCTTGATTAAACTAGCTGAAAACTTTTGATTTTTTTAAAAAAATGGCCTTGCACTTGTTCCCTAAATGTTTATGCCTTATTCTTAAGTTTAAATCATAAGTGCTATGATCAACAGGTTGTTTCATTGTCCCAAACTACTCTGGGGCTGTGCAAATGAGTTCCTAATGCTCATGCCACTCTTTCCCTTTAGTCATGGATGTTCGAATGTAAATGACTCAAGTTTGGACCTGTAAACATAAAAAGAAGAAAAAAATATCCCCTGGTTTGCTTTGTCCCCTACTAGTAGCACAACTATTGCAAATTGAAAAATCACTTTAAAATCCCAAACGATTTTTCATGAATTTTATAATATTTTTCTTTGAAATTGTGTCAAAATATCTTTAAAACGAGGTCTTGTTCATCCCTGGATCAATACGGATGAAAGAGTTATGATTTTTCAAACCTACACTGTCCATAATCTCTAGAGTAAATAAAGAGCATTCTAGTTAGGCCCTTTCATACCCATGAAACGATTTGTCCAAAATTTTCAAATATTTTTCCTAAAAGGCTCATAAGATTCCCTTTTCGAAAAGGTATCATTTGTAATTTTATGGTACCAAATGACTCTAGGGTGATTTTTTAATATTTGACACACCCTGGCCCCTGTATGCCCTGCTAGCAGTGTAATAAATCCAAACTTTAAAATTTATTCCCCTAAAAAATAACTTTTTGGGATATTAAGAATATTTTTACATTGACCCTCATTAAGTTACCATGCTAACGGTATCTTGTCCACCCTCTAAAGCCTTCAATCCAATTTAGAATAAATTTGGGAAGCAGGATAGCGCGATGCTATTCCTTCTTTTTGGTTATGGTCAAAGTTGAGATGTTTTTCTGAATTTTGTCTCGAGACATTCAGATGTCACCTTATCACCCCGATTAGACTCGAGAACATGCTTTGACCTCTTATAGGCTCGTATGAAGGCACAAACATATTTTACGTCTTTACCATCTTAATTCACAATAATTTTTTTTGCAAAAAGTTGTTGAAATACTTACACATTTCCTAAATCACAAAGTTTTGTCAACTTAAGTTTTCCAACTCGACTTCTCTAAAGGTGTCAGATATGTCACTTTTGGGGATACTCTAACCCTAACCTTTTAAAGGGATACTCCAACCCTATTTTTTAAATTATCGAGATTGAAAAATCTTTCTTTGTCAAAATGATTTGTCATCCATGGGGATACTCTAACCTTAACCTTTCCAGGGGATACTCCAACCTCACTTTTCAAAATTGTTAAGATTAAAAAATTCTCCTTTGTCAAAATTATTCGTCATCTATGGGGATACTCCAACCCTAAATTTTTGAAAAGATACTCCAACCCTGTCTTTCAACTATAATTAATTTTTTTCCTCATTCCCAAACTTTCCTGAATATGTCGAACAAATCTTGTTCAATCAGGAAACCTAGATGCTATTCTAAAAAATTATCAATTTGGTTATTCCCAAATAATCGAGGCCAATTACGAGATAAATTTCAATAGTCCATTCTTTTTCTTTATCATTGCATTGAATGATCTATGTTCTGTTACTTCATTTATTGCCTTACTAAAGTGATTTCTTTGTGATGATTATCTACATTCATGTTTTCAAATCATTTCAAATAAAATTAAAGGCAATGTTTGATGTGGGTATCTCTCCAGTGCCCAAAGTGAAATATTCCATTTTTAAAGTAAAATCCAGAGGTCATTTTATTGAAAATTTCTATATTTCTAATCTCTCTGAGGCGTATATGAGATTAAATCTTTTTCATGAAAACCTAAATTTGTATTTCTATAAGATTCATGGTTATATGAAAATAGTAACAAGGTAAGATCGAAAGAAACGAAGCTGAGATAAGACATAGCTAGTAAGGTATTGATTTCGGGCATCGCGAAGAGGTTCATACCTTATCGTGTGTAACCAACTCCTGAACCCAAATGATGAATCTTTTACTATGTAGACCACGTGATTGATGTTTTGAATTTCATAACTCAAAACAAAGGTTTTAACAGGCATCTGGTCATGCCTAGCCTGAAATGATCGATGGTAACTCCATGCATTGGCCATTTTGTGATGGTCACCTGAGACCAATAAGATGAGGGATTCATTTTATGGTTCTTTTCACTGTATCACAAGTCGAGAATCCATACATTCTTATTCTCATCACACTATGAAAGAAAAGTCTCGATCCAAAAGAGATTTCCAACTCAGAAAAATATTTAAGTCGTACGCACCCATAGATCTGCAAGGATCCACCCTAGGGTACGTTACCAACAGGTGATCATAGATTTATGAACGCTAAAGCCACCAATTGGCTTACTATTAAATGAAAATAAATCTTTTTCTAAGAGTAAAAGAGGATTGAAACATTTCCTCTCCTAAGGTGCCTATTGGTTATTAGAGGCTCTAGCATTATTCATGTAGTGAGGTTAAGCATTTTGAATAGTGTTCTTGGCAAGGTTTGATGCAAAACTCATTGTTGGCTTAATCTAGTGAGTAGACTAGTTGTGGCATTGGTGAGTAAGGATTAAAGCCTTGATAGGCTACGTTAGGGAAGTACATACTCTGTATCAAATATGGACTCCAAGCGAACTTAGCTTGACTCTCACTGATTGTATTCACTTTTTTCTTTTTACCTTTAGCAATAGTCCTTTTAGTCGAGCTGGACAAATTTCTCCCAGATATCTTGCCACTCTTTATGGCATTATTGATAACTCACCTGATATGACCATGTTAGCAAAATTCTTTATGGCATTCTTTACTACCCTGCAACGTGTTGATAAATATGACTATCATTTCTTTGTTGGTCAATAGGGCTGAACCTGTATCTTCTTCCCTCTAACTTTGAGTGTACTACCTAAAGCTTTCATTAGCTTTCTCTTCCATCATGAGAGAAAGATGATCTAAAGCCCAGTTAGATACATGTTTGTATTGGTCAACGAAAGGATAGACTAGATCTGTCAATATCTAAATTTTAGCCTATCGGGCTCCACAACCATCAAACAACTACCCTAATTAGGGTATCCTAAAAGCAATAAATCAATAACTCATTCTCTTTATAACTAGACATCTTTTAGTAGTACATATGACAATTAGGTTTGTTGTTCCATTGTACTTTTTAAATTATAGTACTTTAAATTTAAGTGGAACAAAAAAGTTAAAAACTCGACTAAAAGATTTGGTCTCTACAAATCTGAATGTCATTTTTTTCAACAACTCAAAGATATTTTTCTAGCAACTGATACTTGCTCATATCTTTAACAGTTTTAAAAAGTTTTTTTGCACTTTCTTTCTTTGCTTGTTCATCAGTATTTAGAACTATAGGCCTTGTCAGTGATGGGCTCGCTCCCTGGCAACTAAAAACCAGATGAGGTGTGGTTATTAGGTTAGTGTAGATGATAGTTGAGTCAGTGGGACTGGTGCTACAAGGGGTTGTTATTCATGTGATGGCCCTTCATGAACATTGGTGCCTTTAGTACCACCATTTGAATCACTTTCAGGATTAGCTGGTTCTTCGTCCCTATCAATGGTACATGTTTACCTTTATCCTTTAGAGCAATAGCTAATGGCCTTCTCAATTTAGTGACTTGGGTTTATAATTCATCAATTTTACAAAGCATCTTTTCTTGAGCCTTTTGATGCATAACCTCAATTCTCTCCTTGCAAGCCTAGTGATTGTTTTTCATTGTTTTTCGATGAAGATAAGTATTATACCAATGCTAAATGTTTAATTTCATGCTTTGAAGACCCTCTCTCTATAGCTTAATGCAAAGTTAAACTTATCATGATATAATGAATGTAACGTATGAATGAATGAGAATGAAACCATGTTCATGTCAAAATGTTACATGAATAAGCAAAAATGATGAAAAATTTAAGTTATGTATACGCAATAAATAGTTGGATTTGGTAACAACTTTGAAATAAGTATCTTTCGTATAAGCAAAACATTAGTTTACAACACTAAGCCTAAAAGTAATCAAATTTGAAAATATTGCATGTGATTACATTATTTGATTACAAGTTCCAAAAAATTCAACATTTCTATCCACAGTCTCCTATGGGATAAAGTATCGTATTGTGGATCTTGTTAACTCGATCTTGTCATCTACATTAGCTTGAGTTACTCGAATTTATTTAACAAGGCATTGGATACAATCTTTATATTTGAATTGAACCTAATCAGCCATGATCCAATTTCGATGCAATTCTCTAGAGGACCTTGATAACTCCTCAATCTGGTCTTGCTACAACTAAAGAAAGTGTTCCAATTCTTGAACCTTTGCCATTAGAGTTTTATTTTCAATCCTTCTTTCTCAGAGAACCTATACCTGAGCTACTAGGCTTTGACTTCTCTTATGATAAACTAATGTAGTAATGTGAAACCCTATAAGTTCTTCCATAGTTATCTTTACTTGAGCCTTTAAGTATTTAGGTCATCAATGAGAAAAACTAGTTTAGCCTTCCATTCGACTAGGGATTTGCTAACCCTTTGGTATTTATTTGCCTTTTGGAGTGCCATATAGTCTTTCTTCAAATCTTGGAGACAGCTTTCTCTTATGCAAATTCTCGCTTTAGGATTACTATCTCAAACAAAAGGTCACTTGTTGGCAGACAAGGAACTCCACTTGTGGGTAATAGCACAGTATCCTTAAATCACCTGCTATCTAATCCTTATAGGCTAAAGTCATTATTTTTCCCTATTTAGTATGATACAATGGGTTTTCTTCCCTGCATCAAAAAATTTTTGAACCTGGTTGGTATGGTTGTCCCTTTTATACTCAAAATCTAACATACCAAGCCCACGAGTGATGGGAACAAACAATCGACAATCAAATTGTCATAAAGCCATGAATGAAGAATAGCTTATGCTTCCCCTTAATCCATTAGATAGCACCCACTGATAAGGCTCACATTTGTACATAAATGAGCTAGGAATGATCCATGGCTCTATCCAAATCTTCTTTCCTCTTGAGTTTCTAAATCTTTCACTGATCCTTAGTGGTATCTTATGACCACTACTTTTACAAAAAACTTGGCAAAGGGACTAAAATTTAACATATATGTTTGTAGTAGTCTATTACCTTAAAAATGACTGAGGAGCCATACATACAAAAGTGACAAACATCTAATGAAGCACACTTTACACCTTTTTCCTTTCAAAATTTAAAGACCAGATAGTCTCTGCTAAGATGGTAGGAGTTGGATTTATGCTGTAACTCAACTTTGAACAAATGTCTACTATGATAACCTTTATATGTCTCAAAGCTTTCAAAAATATGATTAGGCCATAGATTGCTACGGCAAAAACATCCTTAACCTTTCTCTTATCGAACTGAATGATTATGGCTGATTCAAGCTATATTGAGTGATGTATGCGTAATTCCTAGTTTTATTACTTATGAATCTATCTATTCTTCTCTGACCTTGAGCATACTGGCCAACTTTTTCTTAAAGGGTATGGGCTTTGCTGATTTAGAGTAAATCTTGTCAAATTAGGCTTTTTTGATATTGAGCTTGGCAAGATATTCTTCTATAATAAGGACCTGTTCTTATTTGTTCAAAGTAAAACACCTATATCCAGGGTTTTAAAATTATATAATGGCTCGTAACAGTTTGTAGTCAACTTGAACTTAGGCTAATAGAGCAATATCTTCATAATTTTCTATGAAGAAGGCTTTATTAGCCTTGTCTTAACTATTCCATATATCTTTTAGATATTGAAGAATAAACTACCTAAAAACCATTTTAGCCCGCTTTAAAGTCTCTAGGATGTACCTAGGCCAGAGACTATCCCTATTTTGTCTCTTTTCCCATTCTACCTTAACTTTGATTGTTTCAAAATCTTTAAATGTTTCACTTGTTGCTTAAGCCATGGTAAGATACTTATTAGTAGACATTGCCTCTAGAACCAACTATCTCGAGATTATATGAGATAAAATAATGCATGCAACAATGACAACAACAAAAAGTACTAGTTAGTTCGTATTAAGAATGCATCAAATAAATCACAGAACAAAAATGCTTAGCGACATTATGATTGCTTGGGATAAACAAAGAAAAACCATGGGTATTGTCATTTGCCCATCAAAACCTAACTTGATGCAGATAGCATAATGGCATGTCTAAGTTAAAGTTATCCTAATGATGTCTCAATGGTATGAAAATTAACACTCGGGATGGTGATGATTTGCTCTTCATTATCCAATATGTCAAGCCATCCATCAGATAGCATGACATTTTTTTAGGTGGTTTGTCCATAGCAAGATTGCACGATGCCTCTTAATACATTATTGAAGACCTAGGTAATGATATTAGCTCACCATTATCAAGTGGCTGATGAACGTTAAGCCATTAATCCGACAACATAACAATTTACCCTGGCAGATGGTGATACCATGCCTCGAACGAGAGCTTCAGTGAAAACATTCGTATGTTATCATTTAAAGGAAACAAAGTAAGTATTAGTTGTCAGTCGGATAGCACAACAAAATGCCTCAATAAATTATTAAGATGGATGACTTCTTTTATGACAAAAAACATAGGCGTTAACGATGATATTTGTTCATAATCACCTATGCAACAATGATAAAATAGAGTAAAAGGTAAGAAGAGTTTCCTTGAGTGTCTTATTCTTTAGGTTATTCTTATCATATACGTAGTGGAATTTTTCAAATTGGTTAATCTAATTGTATTAAATCATGTTGTTATATACTATCAAACCATCTTAATCAGTTACCTGAGTTATAGATCTGAAGATACTATCCAAGAATTCTTAGATCCATGTGAAAGCTTCAACCAACTAGCCTTCACTATTCTCTAATTCTCAAATGGTAGTGTATGGGTACTCTTTTTCTTAATCAATCCGGAATGTATATGGCTTGATTCTTCTTAATGACCACCTTGTGCTTAGATTTGCGATTAGAAACCTCTAGTTGTGGCCCAAAAGTCTAAAGCAAAACACTGGGTATGAGCTTCTTATTTGCATTAGATAACACGGTAGCCTTAATTTTAATTTTAATTAAAATAATTATTTTATTAATTCCATACAAAATCTATATGTGGTGCCAACCCTAGTATTGGTGCCCACTATAATTTAGCCTAAACCCTAGTGTCCGTAGAAATTTTGGCCTAAATTTATTTTATGGAATTTAGCTTGTTTCATCTAAATACTAATTAATTTTGATTAAATTGTTAATTTTATTTAGCCCGATAAATTTTCATAACTCCAATTCTAATTTAAAATAAAATCATGGCAACTTTATTCGAACAGAATCATTATGTACTA
>JBBYHO010533796.1:0-16061 GCA_038382025.1 Adansonia gregorii | reverse complement strand
GCAAGCTAATGTATAAATATGCTCGAAATATGTTAGGCTAATGATTCATATATGGATTTAATCATAACAAGATGTATGGATATGGCATAAAATGCATGAGCAAGAGCTATAAAAATAATAAGGATGAAATGAGGCATTTTGCCCATTAAAGGGGCATTAAGGCATCCAAATCCTAAACTACCAAAACCAAAGGCCATAATAATGCATGAGAATCCTAAGAGGGTGATGGAAGCATGGAGAGGTCACTAAAATGATAAAGATGCTGGAAAACAAAAAATAAAAGTGATAAAGTAAGAAGTTATACCAACAAAACTTCAATTTTGTCCAAATAGTTAGAGCAGTAGAGATGGCTTGAATTTCCCTCTTTTCCTTATTGTTAATAAGCAAAAAAAAAAGAGAAACAATGAGGTTTTGGTTATGGTATGATGAAGGTGATTTTAGAATGTGTAATGGTTGCGAATAAGTGTTTTGGGGCTATTTTTGGGTGATAAGGGAAGAGCTATAGGATTCTAGTTCTCTTGGTGTAAGAATGTGTTTTGGAAGCTGAAAATGAGTTGGAATATAACCTTTTCAAGCTAAGATATAAGTGGTCTATTTATATCAACATTTTGGAGCCAATTTAGAGGTGTTTTTGGTTATTTCTCAAGGGGGACAAAGTGGTGTTAGCTTGGTGGCTATAGAGTGGCTGTAGGGAGCAACTTACTACCAATGTGATGGACATAAGGTGGCTAGTTTAAATGCTCAAATGATTTTCCAGCAAATAGGGTGGCTGATGGTAATCTGAGTCAACAAAACTAGAGAGAAGTAGGTTGATAATGTGACATTGGCCTTTTTGATCTAATTTAGACTTCAAAAAAATGTTTTGATTAATTTAAAAGTCCAAATTCATAATTTGATATTAGTTTTGATCCTTTTTATGCAAAGAAACAAGTGAACATTGAGTTTTTGATCAATTATGGACAATTCAAAAATGCCCAAGCCGTGAAAAATTACCCCAGTTGCTATAAAATTAGCCTGGACAAAATAAAGTGTCTACACACTATAATCATGTTCTCCATATTAGGATATGCGACACTGATTTTTTTGATTTACAGGAAATGCTTTTCTTTTCACCATTTTTCTTATAATTAATGTTCATTTGTGAAATGAAACGAACTTGGATACTCATTATAATCTTCATTCTTCTTGTGTTTCGGCACTACAATTATGTTCACTTCATTGGGATACATGATATTGATGCTTTGGATTTGTAAGGAAAGCTTTTTTTCCACCATTTTTTTATTGTTAATGTTCATCCGAGAAATGAGTTAAACTTGCATACTTATAATAATCTCCATTCTTTTTGTTATGGGAACAACGATCACGTCCTCCACATTTAGATACATGATATTGATGCTTTGGATTAGCAAGAACAACTTTTTTTTACACTATTTTCCTTATAATTTTTGTTCATCTGCGAAAGTAGATAGGCTTGGATACTCATTATAATATCCATTTTTTTGTTATAGGGACTACAATGATGTTTTCCATATTGGGATGCATGATATTCACGCTTTGGGTTAGCAAGAAAAGCTATTTCTTTCCACCATTTTCCTTATAATTAAATTTCATCCATGAAATGAGTCGAACTTGGATACTTATAACAATCTCCATTCTTTTTGTTATGGGTGCTACAATCATCTTCTCTAAATTGGGATGCATGATTTTGATCTTTGGTTTTGCAAGAAAAGCTTTGCTTTCCACCAATTTCCTTTTAATCAAAGTTCATCTGTCAAATGAGACAAACTTGGATACTCATAATAATCTCCATTATTACTGTGATAGGACACTACGATCATGTTTGCCTCATTGAGATACACAATTTGATGCTTTGGATTTATAAGAAAAGCCTTTCTTTCCACCATTTCCTTATAGTTAATATTCATCCATGAAATTAGTCAAACTTGGATACTCATAATAATCTCTATTCTTTTTGTTATAGGCAACACAATCATGTTCTTGAAATTAGGATACACAATATTGATGCTTTGGATTTGCAAGAAAAGCTTTTCTTTCCACCATTTTTCTTATAATCATAGTTCATTCATGAAATGAGACAAGCTCGGATACTTATAATAATCTCCATTCCTTTTGCCATAGGCAACACAATCATCTTCTCCAAATTAGGATGCATGATATTGATGCTTTTGATTTGCAAGAAAAGTTTTTCTTTCCATCGTTTCCCTTATAATCAAAGTTTATTTTTGAAATAAGACAAACATGGATACTCAAAATAATCCCCCTTATTTTTGTTCCAGGCACTACAATCATCTTCTCCAAATTGAGATGATACACAATATTGATGCTTTGGATTTGCAAGAAAAGCTTTTCTTTCCACCATTTTCCTTGTAATTAATGTTCATCCATGAAATGAGACAAACTTAGATACTCATAATAATATCCATTCTTTTTGTTATAGGCACCATAATAATGTTCACCTTATTGCTATACATGAAATTGATGCTTTTGGTTTGCAATAAAAGCTTTTCTTTCCACCATTTTTCTTGTAATTAATGTTCACCCGAGAAATGAGTCCAACTTGGGAACTTATAATTGCCTCCATTTTTTTATGGGCACTGCAATCATGTTCTCCAAATTGGGATACACGATATTGATGCTTTAAATTTTAAAGAAAAGATTTTCTTTCCATAATTTTCCTTGTAATTAACGTTTATTCGTGAAATGAGGCAAACTTGGATACTCATTATAATCTTTATTCTTTTTGTTATGGGGACTACAATCATGTTCTCCACATTAGGATACACGATGCTGCTACTTTGTATTTGCAAGAAAAGCTTTTCTTTCCACCATTTTCCTTAAAATTAATGTCCATTTGTGAAATCTATCAAACTTGGATACTCATAATAATCTCCATTCTTTTTGTTATGGGTAACACAGTCATGTTCTCTAAATTGGGATACACGATATTGATGCTTTGGTTTTGCAAGAAAAGCTTTGCTTTCCATCAATTTCCTCATTATCAAAGTTCATGAATCAAATGAGACAAACTTGGATACTCACAATCATCTCCATTATTTCTGTGACAGGGCACTACAATCATGTTTGCCTCATTGAGATACACGATATTGATGCCTTGGATTTGCAAGAAAAGCTTTTCTTTCCACCATTTTCCTTATAATCATAGTTCATTCATGAAATGAGACAAGCTCGGATACTTATAATAATCTCCATTCTTTTTGTCATGGGTAACACAATCATCTTTTCCAAATTAGGATGCATGATGTTGATGCTTTTGATTTGCAAGAAAAGCTTTCCTTTCCATCGTTTTCCTTGCAGTCAAAGTTTATTCGTGAAATGGGACAAACATGGATACTCAAAATAATCTCCATTATTTTTATTCTGGGCACTACAATCATCTTCTCCAAGTTGGGATGATACACAATATTGATGCTTTGGATTTGCAAGAAAAGCTTTTCTTTCCACCATTTTCCTTGTAATTAATGTTCATCCATGAAATGAGACAAACTTGGATACTCATAATAATCTCCATTCTTTTTGTTATAGGCACCACAATCACGTTCACCTTATTGCTATACATGACATTGTTGCTTTTGATTTGCAAGAAAAGCTTTTCTTTCCACCATTTTTCTTGTAATTAATGTTCACCCGAGAAATGAGTCCAACCTGGGAACTCATAATTGCCTCAATTCTTTTTTTTATGGGCACTACAATCATGTTCTCCACATTAGGGTACACGATATTGATGCTTTAAATTTCAAAGAAAAGATTTTCTTTCCATAATTTTCCTTATAATTAATGTTTATTCTTGAAGTGAGGCAAACTTGGATACTCATTACAATCTTTAGTTTTTTTTATGGGGAGTATAATCATGTTCTCCAGATTAGGATACATGATGCTGCTCCTTTGCATTTGCAAGAAAAGCTTTTCTTTCCACCATTTTCCTTATAATTAATGTCTATCCGTGAAATTAATCAAACTTGGATACTCATAATAATCTCCATTCTTTTTGTTATGGGAAACACAGTCATGTTCTCTAAATTGGGATACACGATATTGATGCTTTGGTTTTGCAAGAAAAGCTTTGCTTTCCACCAATTTCCTTATTATCAAAGTCCATGAATCAAATGAGACAAATTTGGATACTTATAATAATCTCCATTCTTTTTGTTATGGGCAACACAGTCATATTCTCTAAATTGGGATACACGATATTGATGCTTTGGTTTTGCAGGAAAAGCTTTGCTTTCCACCAATTTCCTTATTATTAAAGTTCATGAATCAAATGAGACAAACTTGGATACTCATAATAATCTTCATTATTTCTGTGACTAGGCACTACAATCATGTTTGCCTCATTGAGATACACGATATTGATGCTTTGGATTTGCAAGAGAAGCTTTTCTTTCCACCATTTTCCTTATAATTAATATTCATCCGTGAAATTAGTTAAACTTGGATACTCGTAATTATCTCTATTCTTTTTGTTATGGGTAACATAATCATGTTCTCTAAATTGGGATACACAATATTGACGTTTCAGATTTACATGAAAAGCTTCTCTTTCCACCATTTTCCTTATAATCATAGTTCATTCATGAAATGAGATAAGCTTAGATACTCATAACAATCTCCTTTACTTTTGTTATGGGCACTACAATCATCTTATCCAAATTGGGGTACAGGAGATTGATGCTTTGGATTTTCAAGAAAACCTTTTCTTTCCACCATTTTCTTTATAATCATAGTTCATCCATGAAATAAGATAAACTTGGATACTCAGAATAATCTCTATTATTTTTGTGATTGTGAACTACAATCATGTTCACCTTATTGCGATACATGACATTGATGCTTTTGATTTGTAAGAAAAGGTTTTCTTTCCACCATTTTTCTTATAATTAATGTTCATCCGAGAAATGAGTCAAACTTATGAACTTATAATTGTCTCCGTTCTTTTTTTTTATGGGCACTACAATCATGTTCTCTACATTGGGATACACGATATTAATGCTTTGAATTTCCAAGAAAAGCTTTTTTTTCCATAATTTTCCTTATAATTAATGTTCATCTGTGAAATGAGGCAAACTTGGATACTTATTGTAGTCTCCATTCTTTTTATTATGGGGACTACAATCATGTTCTCCGTATTAGGATACACGATACTAATGCTTTGCATTTGTAAGAAAAGCTTTTCTTTCCACCATTTTCCTTATAATTAATGTTCATCTATGAAATAAGGTAAACTTGGATACTCCTTATAATCTCTATTCTTTTTGTTATAGGGACTACAATCATGTTCTCTACATTAGGATACATGATATTAATGCTTTCCATTTGTAGGAAAAGCTTTTTTTGCTATTTTTCTGAGAATTAACATTTATCCATGAAATGAGTCAAACTTGGATACTCATAATAATCTCCACTATTTTTGTTATGGGCACTACTACAATCATGTTCTGCAAATTAGGATACATGATATTGATGCTTTGAATTTGCAAGAAAAGCTTTTTTTCCACCATTTTCCCTATAATTAATGTTCATGCGTGAAAACCTGGATATACGTAATAATCTCTATTCCTTTTGTTATGGGCACTACAATCATGGTCTTTATAGTGGGATACACGACATTGATGCATTGGATTTATGGGAAAAGCTTTTTTTCCACCATTCT
Organism: Adansonia gregorii; assembly: GCA_038382025.1. Classification (NCBI taxonomy): domain Eukaryota; kingdom Viridiplantae; phylum Streptophyta; class Magnoliopsida; order Malvales; family Malvaceae; genus Adansonia; species Adansonia gregorii. Next base: position 10,369 of record JBBYHO010533796.1, on the reverse strand, counting down.
CCTTATAATTAATTTTCATATGTGAAATGAAACAAACTTGGATACTCATTATAATCTTTATTCTTTTTGTTATGGGTGCAACAACCACCTTCTCCAAGTTGGGATACACGATATTGATACTTTGGATTTTGGAAGAAAAGCTTTTTTTTTCCATCACTTTCCTTATAATCAATGTTCATCCATGAAATGAGGCAAACTTGGATACTTATTGTAATCTCAATTTTTTTTTGTTATGGGGACTATAATCATGTCCTCCACATTGGAATACACGATATTGATGCTTTGCATTTGCAAGAAAAGCTTTTTTTCCACCATTTTCCTTACAGTTAATGTTCATCTATGAAATGAGGCAAACTTGGATACTCCTTATAATCTGCATTCTTTCTGTAATGGCGACTGCAATGATGTTTTCCATATTGGGATACACGAAATTGATGCTTTGCATTTGCAAGAAAAGTTTTTCTTTCCACTATTTTCCTTGGAATTAATATTCACATGTGAAATAAGTCAAACTTGGATACTCATGATAATCTCTTCTTTTTTTCTTATGGGCACTACAATCATGTTCTGCACTTTGGTATACACAATATTGATGCTTCGAATTTGTAAGAAAAGCTTTTCTTTCTGCCAATTTTCATATAATTAATGTTCATGTGTGAAAACCTGCATACTCGTAATACACTCCATTCTTTTTCTTATAGGCACTACAATCATGCTCTCCATATTGGGATACATGACATTGATGCATTGGATTTATAGGAAAAGTTTTTCTTTCCACCATTTTCCTTATAATTAATGTTCATCCATAAAATGAGACGAACTTGGATACGCATTATAATCTCCATTCTTTTTGTTGTGGGCACTATAATCATTTTTTCCAATTTGGGATATGCGATATTGATGCTTTGGATTTGCAAGAAAAGCTTTTCTTTCCACCACCATTTTCCTTATAATCATAGCTCATCTTTGAAATAAAATAAACTTGGATACTTATAATAATCTCTATTATCTTTGTGATTGGGCACTACAATCATGTTCACCTTATTGGGATACACGATATTAATGCTTTTGGTTTACAGGAAAAGCTTTTCTTTCCCTTATTTTTCTTATAATTAAAGTTCATCCGAGAAACGAGTCAAACTTGGATACTTATAATTATCTCCATTAATCATGTTCTCCACTTTAGGATACATGATATTAATGCTTTGAATTTGCAAGAAAAGCTTTTCTTTCCACCATTTTCCTTATAGTTAATGTTCATCTGTGAAATAAGGCAAACTTGGATACACATTATAATATCCATTCTTTTTGTTATGGGGACTACAATCATGTTCTCCATATTGGGATACATGATACTAATGCTTTGTATTTGCAAGAAAAGCTTTTCTTTTCACCATTTTCCTTATAATTAATGTTCATCCGTGAAATAAGGCAAACTTGGATACTCCTTATAATCTCTATTCTTTTTGTTTTACGGACTATAATCATATTCTGCACATTAGGATACACTATATTGATGCTTTTCATTTGCAAGAAATACTTTTTTTCCACCATTTTCCTTAGAATTAACATTCATCCATGAAATGAGTCAAACTTGGAAACTCATAATAATCTCCAGTCTTTTTCTTATGGGTACTACAACCATGTTCTGCACATTGGGATACATGATATTGATGCTTTGGATTTACAAGAAAAGCTTTTCTTCCTACCATTTTCTTTATAATTAATGTTCATGCATGAAAACCTAGATAGTTGTAATAATCTCCATTCCTTTTGTTATGGGCAATACAATCATGTTCCCCATAGCGTGATACCCGACATTGATGCTTTGGATTTGTAGGAATAGCTTTTCTTTCCACCATTTTCCTTATAATTAATGTTCATCCATGAAATAAGACAAACTTGGATACTCATTATAATCTTCATTCTTTTTGTTATGGGTACAACAATCATCTTCTCCAAGTTGGGATGCATGATACTGATGCTTTGGATTTGCAAGAAAAGCTTTTCTTTTCACCATTTTCCTTATAATCAAAGTTCATCCATAAAATGAGGCAAACTTGGATACTCATATAATCTCAATTTTTTTATAATGGGGACTACAATCATGTTCTCCACATTGGGATACATGATATTAATGCTTTGCTTTTGCAAGAAAAGCTTTCTTTTCCACTATTTTCCTTGTAATTGATGTTCATCTGTGAAATGAGACAAACTTGGATACTCACTATAATCTCCACTCTTTTTGTTATGGGGACTACAATCATGTTCTTCACATTAGGATACATGATATTGATGCTTTGCATTTGGAAGAATAGCTTTTCTTTCCACTATTCTCCTTAGAATTAATATTCATCTATGAAATAAGTCAAACTTGGATACTCATAATAATCTCCACTCTTTTTCTTATGGGCACTACAATCATGTTTTGCATATTAGGATACACGGTATTAATGCTTTTAATTTGCAAGAAAAGCTTTCCTTTCCACCAATTTCCATATAATTAATGTTCATGCATGAAAACCTGGATACTCGTAATAAACTCCATTCTTTTTATCATAGGCACAACAATCATGCTCTCCACAATGGGATACATGACATTGATGCTTTGGATTGGTCAGAAAAGTTTTTTCTTCCATATTTTCCTTATAATTAATGTTCATCCGTGAAATGAGACAAACTTGGATACTTATTATAATATCCATTCTTTTTGTTATGGGCACTACAGTTATCTTCTCGAAATTAGGATACACGATATTGATGCTTTTGGATTTTGCAAGAAAAGCTTTTCTTTCGACCATTTTCCTTTCAATCAAAGTTCATCCATGAAATGAGACAAACTCAGAAACTTATAATAATCTCCATTGTTTTTGTGATTAGGCACTGCAATTATGGTCACCTCATTGGGATACACGATATTGATTCTTTGGATTTGTAAGAGTAGCTTTCCTTTCCACCATTTTTCTTATAATTAATGCTCATCCAAGAAATGAGTCAAACTGGGGTACTCGCAATAATCTTTATTCTTTTTGTTATGGGCACTACAATCATGTTCTCCACATTGGGATACATGATATTAATGCTTTGGATTTGCAAGAAATGTTTTTCTTTCCACCATTTTCCTTATAATTAAAGTTCATCCATGAAATGAGATGAACACTGATACTCATAATAATCTCCATTATTTCTATGATTGGGCACTACAATCATGTTCACCTCATTGGGATACGCGAATTGATGCTTTTGATTTGCAAGAAAAGCTTTTCTTTCCACCATTTTCCTTATAATTATTATTCATCTATGACATGAGACAAACTTGGTTACTCATTATAATCTCCATTCTTTTGTTATGGGGACTACAATCATGTTCACCATATTGGGATACACGATATTGATGCATTGGATTTGCATACAAATCTTTTTTTCACCATTTTTCTTATAATTATTATTCATCCATGAAATGAGACAAACTTGGATACTTGTAATAATCTCCATTTTTTTTTCTGATGGGCGCTACAATCATGTTATCCATATTGGAATACATGATATTGATGATTTGGATTTGCAGGAAAAGCTTTTCTTTCCATCGTTTTCCCTATAATTAATGTTCATGCGTGAAATGAGTCAATCTTGTATACTCATATAATCTCCATTCTCTTTGTTATGGGCACCACAGTCATATTCTTCACATAAGGATGCATGACATTGATGCTCTGAATTTGGAGGAAAAGCTTTGCTTTCCACCATTTTCCTTATAATTCATGTTCGTCTGTGAAATAAGACAAACTTGGATACTCATTATAATATCTATTCTTTTTGTTATGGGCACTACAATCATGTTCTCCACATTGTGATTCACGATATCGAGGCTTTGAATTTGCAAGAAAGGTTTTTCTTTCCACCATTTTCCTTAAAATCAAAGTTTATCTGTGAAATGAGGTAAACTTGGATACTCGTAATAATCTCCATTATTTTTGTGATTAGGCACTACAAACATGTTCACCACATTGGGGCACCTGATATTGATGCCTTAGATTTACATGAAAATCTTTTCTTTCCACCATTTTCCTTACAGTTATTGTTCATCTGTGAAATGAGACAAATGTGGATACTCATAATAATCTCCACTTTTTTCTTATGGGCACTACAATCATGTTCTCCATATCGGGATACACGATATTGATGCTTTGGATTTGCAATGGAAGCTTTTTTTCCCTTCCTTATAATTAACGTTAATGCATGAAATGAGTCAATCTTGGATACTTGTAATAATCTCTATTCTGTTTGTTATGGGCACTACACATAGGGATACATAACATTAATGCTTTGGATTTGTAGAAAAAGCTTTTCTTTCCACCATTTTCCTTATAATTAATGTTAATCCATAAAATGAGGCAAACTTAGATGCTCATAATAATCTCCATTCTTGTTGTTATGGGCACTACAATTTTGTTCGCCTTATTAGGATACACAATATTGATTCATTGGATTTGCCACAAAAGCTTTTCTTCTAGCCATTTTCCTTAGAATTAATTTTCAGCCATGAAATAAGTTGAACCCATACTCGTAATAATCTACGTTCTTTTGTTATAGGCACTATAATCCTGTTCTCCGCATTGGGATACACGATATTGATGCTTTGGATTTGCAACAAAAGCTTTTCTTTCTATCATTTTCCTTATAATTAATGTTTCTCCACGAAATTAAGCAAACTTGGATACTCATTATAATCTCCATTTTTTTTTGTTATGGGCACTTCAATCATGTTCTCCGTATTCAGATACTTGATATTGATGCTTTGGACTTGGAAGAAAAACTTTTCTTTCCACCATTTTCCTTATAATTATTAATCATTCATGAAATTAGTCAAACTTAGATACCCGTAATAATCTTTATTTTTTTATAGGAACTGCAATCATGTTCTCCATATTACAATACACAATATTATGCTATGGATTTGCAAGAAAAGCTTTTTTTCCACCAGTTTCCTTACAACTAATGTTCATCCATGAAATGAGTCAAACTTAGATACTCATTTCATTTTTTTTGTTATAGGCACTACAATCATGTTCTCTAAATTAGGATACACAATGCTAATGCTTTGGTGTTCTCTTCATTGAGATACACGATATTGAAGCTTTGGATTTGCAATAAAAGCTTTTCTTTCCACCATTTCCCTTGTAATTAATGCTCACCCTAGAAATAAGACAATTTTGGATACTCAAAATAAGCTCTGTTCTTTTTGTTATGGGCACTACAATCATGTTTGGGATACATGATATTGATGCTTAAGATTAGCAAGAAAAGTTTTTCTTTCCACCATTTTCCTTATAATCGAAGTTTATTCGTGAAATGCGACAAACTTGGATACTAATAATAATTTCCATTCATTATGTTATTGGCATTATAATCATGTTCTACACATTGGGATACGGGATCTAGACGCTTAAGATTTGCAAGAAAAGCTTTTCTTTCTACCATTTTCCTTACAATTAATGTTTATCCATGAAATGGGACAAACTTGGATACTCATAATATAATCTCCATTCTTTTCGTTATGGGCACTACAATCATGTTCTCCTCATTGCGATACACGATATTGATGCTTTGCATTTGCAAGAAAAGCTCTTCTCTCCACCATTTTCCTTATAATTAAATTTCATCCATGAAATGAGGCAAACTTGGATACTCATAATAATCTCCACTCTTTTTATTATTGGCACTAAAATCATGTTCTCCACATTAGGATACATGATCTTGATGCTTTGGATTTGCAAGAAAAGCTTTTCTTTCTGCCATTTTCACTATAATTAATGTTCATTTGTGAATTAATAAGATAAACTTGGATACTTGTAATAATCTCCATTCTTTCTCTTATGGTTACTGTAGTCATGTTATCCTCATTACGATGCACAATATTGATGCTTTGCATTTGCAAGAAAAGCTTTTCTTTCCACCATTTTTCCAGTAATTAATGCTCATCCAAGAAATGAGATAAACTTCGATAGTCGTAATAATCTCCATTCTTTTTGTTATGGGCACTATAACCATGTTCTTCTCATTGGGATACATGACATTGGTGCTTTGGATTTGCAATAAAAACTTTTCTTTCCACCATTTTTCTTACAGTCAAAGTTCACCCGTGAATTGAGAAAAACTAGAATACTAATAATAATCTCCATTCTTTTTATTTTGGGCACAACAATCATGTTCTCTTTATTGTGATGCACAATATTGATGCTTTGCATTTGTAAGAAAAGCTTTTCTTCCCACCATTTTCCTTGTAATTAATGTTAACCTAAGACAAACTTGGATACTCATAATAATCTCCACTCTTTTTGTTATTAGCACTAAAATCTTGTTTTCCATATTGGGATACACGATCTTGATGCTTTGGATTTGCAAGAACAGCTTTTCTTTTCACTATTTTCACTATAATTAATGTTCATTCGTGAATTGAGACAAACTTGGATATTTGTAATAATCTCCATTCTTTCTCTTATGGTTATTGCAGTAGTGTCCTCCTTATTGCAATAAACGATATTAATGCTTTATGTTTGCAAGAAAAGATTTTTTTTCCACCATTTTCCTTAAAATCAAATTTCATCTATGAAAAGAGGTAAACTTGGACACTCATAATAATCTCCACTCTTTTTGTTATTGGCACTAAAATCATGTTCTCTGCATTGGGATACATGATCTTGATGCTTTGGATTTGCAAGAAAAGCTTTTCTTTCCACCATTTTCACTATAATTAATGTTCATTCGTGAATTGAGACAAACTTGGATACTTGTAATAATCTCCATTCTTTCTCTTATGGTTATTGCAGTCGTGTCCTCCTTATTGCAATAAATGATATTAATGCTTTGTGTTTGCAAGAAAAGATTTTTTTCCACCATTTTCCTTAAAATCAAATTTCATCTACGAAAAGAGGCAAACTTGGACACTCATAATAATCTCCATTCTTTTTGTTATTGGCACTAAAATCATGTTCTCCGCATTGGGATACATGATCTTGATGCTTTGGATTTGCAAGAAAAGCTTTTCTTTCCACCAGTTTCACTATAATTAATGTTCATTCGTGAATTGAGACAAACTTGGATACTTGTAATAATCTCCATTCTTTCTCTTATGGTTACTACACGATATTGATGCTGTGCATTTACAAAAAAAGCTTTTCTTTCAACTATTTTCCTTGTAATTAATGATCATCCAAGAAACGAGATAAACTTGGATACTGATAATAATCTCCATTCTTTTTTATATAGGCACCACAATGATGTTCTCCTCATTGGGATTCATGCCATTGGTGCTGTGGATTTGCAAGAAAAGCTTTTCTTTCCACTATTTTCCTTACAGCCAAAGTTTATCTGTGAATTGAAAAAAACAACGACACTCATAATAATCTCCATTCTTTTCATTTTTGGCACTACAGTCTCCTCATTGCGATGCACAATATTGTTGATTTGCATTTGCAAGAAAAGCTTTTCTTTCTACTAGTTTCCTTGTAATTAATGTTCACCTGTGACATGAGATAAACTTGGATACTCGTAATAATCTCTAATCTTTTCGTTATTGGCACTATAATCATGTTCTCCATATTGGGATGCACGATATTGAAGCTTTGGATTTGCAATAAAAGCTTCTCTTTCGACCATTTCCCTTGCAATTAACGCTCATCTGTGAAATAAAAAAATCTTGGATACTCATAATAGTCTCTATTCTTTTTGTTATCGACAGTACAATCATGTTCTCCACATTAGGACACACGATATTGATGCTTTGGGTTTACAAGAAAAGCTTTTCTGTCCACCATTTTCCTTATAATCAAAGTTTATTCGCGAAATGCGACAAACTTGGATACTTATAATAATTTTCATTCTTTATGTTATTAGCACTATAATCATGTTCTCCATATTGGGATATGCAATCTTAATCTTAAGATTTGCAAGAAAAGCTTTTCTTTCCACCATTTTCCTTACAATTAATGTTCATTCATGAAATAAGACAAACATGGATATTCGTAATATAATCTCCATTCTTTTCGCTATAGGCATTACAATCATGATCTCCTCATTGGAATACACGATATTGATGCTTTAGATTTATAGGAAAAGCTTTTCTTTCCACCATTTTCCTTAGAATTGATGTTTGATCATGAAATGAGACAAACTTGGATACTCATAAAAATCTACATTTTTTTTGTTATGGGCATTACAATCAGGTTCTCCTCGTTGGGATACATAATATTGATGCTTTCGATTTGCAAGAAAAGCTTTTCTTCCCACCATTTTCCTTGTAGCGAATGTTCTTCCATGAAAAGAGACAATCTTGGATACTCATAATAATCTCCATTCTTTTTGTTATTGGTACTGCAATCATGTTCCCTATATTAGGATACGTGATTTTGATGTTTTCGATGTACAAGAAAAGCTTTTACTTCTACCATTTTCCTTAGAATTAATGTTGATTCGTGAAATAAGACAATCTTGGATACCCGTAATAATCCCCACTCTTTTTGTTATGGGCACTACAATCATGCTTTCCTCATTAGGATGCATGAATAGATGCTTTGGAATTGCAGGAAAAGCTTTTCTTTCCACCATTTTCCTTATAATCAAGGATCATTCATGAAATGAGACAAACTTGGCTACTCAAAACATTCTCCATTCATTTTGTTTATTGGCACAACAATCAAATTCTCCACATTAGGATACATGATCTTGATGCTTTGTATTTGCAAGAAAAGCTTTTCTTTCCCTTATTTTCCTTATAATTGATGTTCAACCATGAAATGAGACAAACTTGGATACTTATAACAATCTCTATTCTTTTTTTCTAGGCACTATAATCATGTTCTCCTCATTGGGATACATGATATTGGTGCTTTAGATTGCAAGAAAAGCTTTTATTTTTGCCATTTTCTGTGTAATCAAAGTTCATCTGTGAAATGAGACAAACTTGGATTTTTATAATAATCTCTATTCTTTTTATTATTGGCACTAAATCATCTTCCCTATATTGGGACACATGATCTTGACACCTTGCATTTGTAAGAAAAGCTTTTCTTTCCACCACTATTGCGATAATTAATATTTACTCGTGAATTGAGACAAACATGGATACTTGTGATAATCTCTTTTTTTTTTGTTATGGTTACTACAGCCATGTTTTCCTCATTGAGATGCGCAATATTGATGCTTTGAATTTGCAAGAAAAGCTTTTCTTTCCACCATTTTCCTTGTAATTAGTGTTCACCCAAAAAATGAAACAAACTTGGATACTCATAATAATCTCTATTCCTTTTGTTATGGGCACTACAATCTTGTTCTCGTCATTGGGATACATGATATTGATGCTTTGGATTTGTAAGAAAAGCTTTTCTTCCCACCATTTTCCTTATAGTTAAACTTTATTCGTAGAATGAGACAAATTTGGATCCTTATAATAATCTCCACTCATTTTGTTATGGGTGCCATAATCATGTTCTCCATATTGGGATACACGATATTGAGGCTTTGGATATGGAATAAAAGCTTTTGTTACCACCATTGTCCTTATAACCAAAGTTTATCTGTGAAATGAGATAAACTTCAATTCTTGTAATAATCTCCATTGTTTTTTTTAGTGGCACTGCAATAATGTTCCCCACATTAGGATACGCGATCTTGATGCTTTGGATTTACAAGAAAAAGCTTTGCTTTTTGCCTTTTTCCTTATAATTGATGTTCATTTGTGAAATGACATAAAGTTATATACTCGAAGCAATGTCCATTCTTTTTACACGATATTGATGCTTTGGATTTGCAGGAAAAGCTTTTCTTTCCACCATTTTCCTTATAATCAAAGTTCATCCATGAAATGAGACAAACTTAGATACTTGTAGCAATCTTTATTCTTTTTGTTATGGGCACTACAATTATGTTCTCCTCTTTGGGATGCATGATATTGATGCTTTGGATTTGTAGGAAAAACTTTTTTTCCACCATTTTCCTTATAATCAAAGTTTATCCATGAAATGAGACAAACTTGGATACTTGTAGCAATCTCCATTCTTTTTGTTATGGGCACTACAATTATGTTCTCCTCTTTAGTATGCACAATATTAAAGTTAGGATGTGCAAGAAAAGTTTTTCTTTCCACCATTTTTCTTAAAATCAAAGTTTATGCTTGAAATGAGACAAACTTTATGCTCATAGCAATCTCGATTCTTTTTTTTATGGGCATTATAATCATGTACCCTCATTAGGATACATGATGTTGATGCTTTGGATTTGCTAGAAATGCTTTTCTTTCCACCATTTTCCTTTTCATCCTCGAAATGAGACAAACTTGGATACTCATAGCAATCTCCGTTCTTTTTGTTAT